>VXBH01007428.1:29519-41037 GCA_013400035.1 Rynchops niger
AAACACCAAACCTTTAAAGTAAAAGAGCCGCTAGGACTTCACAATTTATAAATGCAAGGTTTTCGTAAAGATTGCAAAGTTTTATTGTATTTCAAGGCTGTCATGAGGTGGACACTCTAAATCTCTTACAATAATTGATTTTATACCTGAGGAATGGAAAAGAAATTTAAAGCAAATTAACTTGTATTTGAAGATTCATTTTTAATTGCCAGAACTTTAAATGTGAAAACATATTCTGATCTAGGTTCGGCTTAGCTGGTGAAAAAACCTTTAAATGTGTTCGTTTTTATGTACTTCAGTAAAATTGAAGGAGAAGGAGAATTTGATTCACTTCTCATTGAGAAACTGTAGCAGTTTTTGAAAAGGATACTTGTTGAAGCCTGGACAGAGGTAGATATCACATCTGCCAGAATGGTCTCTGGATGTGGGGCTGTTCTTACATTCAGCACAAAGCAACAGAGCACCAAATGAGAGTGTGAAGGTCTGAATGTACCAGGCATACCACATAAAAGGCAGCTTTTAGTAGGTGAAACCTGTGGATGGGAAGAAGTCTCTGGGCTCTAGGGGTCCTGCACTGAGGAAATGAACCTCTTTCTTCCTTATCCTTGGAGACTGCATTAACCGCCAGGCTCTTGGATCAAAAAAGAACCTCATTTTCTCACTACAATTTATTCTGTCAACTTTCATCTTCATTTTCCTAATTTTTAAAATAAGAACACTCCTAATATATTATTATGATTTCCAAGATGGTTAGTAATTTCTTTTTTTCTAGCCAAAAATATTCAGAAGCAGATTTGCACAGGCTTTCAGATGTTCCAGAACTGTTGAGTCCTTTGATAAATAAAAAATAATTTCATAGGAACAGGAAGAGCTAGATAAGACAAATTCTTGTGTATTGTCTCCGAGCCGCTGCCTACAAATATTTGAGCACATATTTAACATGAGTAGTGTGACTAATTCTGTTTATATCAATGGAATTATATGCTGTAGAAAAGTTGAGCACAGAGTAAATAAATATGGAACTAAACCCAGAGATTTCCAGAGACAGTATTTTTTTGCAGTGGGAAACCGTGACTGCCTTTGACAAAGTGTGAGGAAAGAAAAGAAGCAAAGAGAATCCAATTAATTTCTTAATCTTGTAAAACTTCCTTTTCTTGCAGGCTTCTCTTCACAAGTGTTCCCACTCCAGGGACACCTCCGCACAGAGAAATCTTCAGTCAATGAGATGCTTAGTTTAAAGTTTTGAATTGGGGAAGGGGGATGGATGAAGAATTCTATGGGTGACTCGCAACATTTCCGCTTAAAATCCAGATCCACACAGGCACCTAACCAGCCTATTTGCCTCATGAGTATATAATTTTGAATCCATGCTGAATGCCAAAGATCCTCTAACCCCAGCAGGCATTTATTAATTCAGTGTGTAAGGCATCTAGATCTAAATTACATGCACACAGGTGCTTTCTTAACAATAACCAGTTGCTTTCTGTACCACTATAAGGAGGTCGTACAGTACAGAAGGGTCTGAAGGGAAAGATGCCCTCTATTAATGAACACCTGTACCAGATCAAGCATATAAGGAGGACAGACCTTGTTTCTTTTTGAAGCACTGTGCAGATAAGCAGATTTAAAAGAGAAGCATAACTGGCAAATCATGTGTGAGAGAGTTGAAGTCTGGCTCTGTAGGTGACATTCAGGCACACGGACTGAAGTATTCTTGTTTACTCCCTTGAATCAGTCTGCACTAGTTTTTTTCAACTTTAAACTGAAAAATCACTCAAATGCACAGAGTTTGTGATTTCTGATATTTTTCTATTTCCAACAAGACAATTGCTTTACTCAAATAAAAAGCAAAGGACATACTCCAAACTATTGAAGAAAAATAAGTGCCTGGATTGCAGTGTAGACATTATCTGTGCTTGTAGAACTCCAAACACTGACCAAAAATTTTAGGGAGGATGAATAGTAGTGCTGAATGTACAGAAGTTGAATTAACTTATTTAAGACACCATTTAAAGTCAAGACAGACTAAGAAAAAAGCATACAAAGGTGAAATATTACCAACAATATTGTGATATAGCTTAAAGAAGACATTATTGAGGGGTTTTTGTTTGACTGTTCATACAGAAAAATCTTTTAGGAAAAGGAAAAAAGACGTTCTTGCTCTCCCAACTATACCCCAATGCACCACCCAGCATTACACTGCAAATACTCGATAAGTCATATTTTTCATGTGATTTGAATACTTTTTTAAAAACATTACTTAATATGCAGCATAGCATGTGATGAAAGAAATAAAGAATACATTAACAAAGGTTTTGTTCCTAAAAAGCATCCTTCAGAGGTAGTAACACAAAAGGCTTTGTATCAAGAGAGTCTGCCATGAACAGAAGACAAAAGGAAAACTTCAGGGCAAGGTCTGGGAAGAAGGAAATAACTTGGACAGGGACAGATTTATCTGCAAAGAGTTACTGAGTTCAGGTTGTACTCTGTAAAATGCTAAACTTTAGGAGCTACCATCAAAATCAGTGCAAGTTCATGTTGCCCCATAGCCTTCTAGGTTGGATATCTCATAACTGTTGGAAAATGAACAATTATCATAGCTAAAAGATTATTGGCTTCAATCCATTGATTTTTCTTTTTAATTTTCTAATACTTAGCTTGGCCCTCTCCCGGATGACACCAAGGCTTGGGGCTTTGTAACAACACCAGCTCTGACTGGGCTGGTGGATCTGATCCAAATCTAAGAAAATTCCAGGTGAGCGCTGAGAAATGAAGAAGCTGAATGCCATCTCTCATGAGACATATAGAAGAATATCTGAATTAAGAGGTCTTGGTACTTAAACAAAGCTTCTTGAGGGTCTGAATGTTTGGCAGGTGAAAAACTGTGTAATTTTCTACAAGAAGAATATATTTGCTGCATGTTCCATAGAAGGACTTTAACAGCTGCATGACAACCCATGTCATCCCACACTGAAATCATCCTCCCGCTCCTCCCATGCATTTCTGGGTGCCTGGAACTGCCCATATCAATCTTAGAGGTCATGTACCAACATCCTCTAAGATCATTTTGTCTTGTGCCTGGACCTGACTTGTCTTCAAGGTAAACTCTTTTCTGTGGAGGTCTTTTGTCCTACTTTGCAGCTAGCTAGAAGAACTTCAAAACCTGACACCTGAATAAGGAACAAATGAATATCTGCCTTCCCAAATCACTTCTGGGCTGACCTCAGTGCACATGAACTCAGAAAAGTCAGTCATTCAATTCCACTTTCTCTAAAATCAGCCCTCTCCCACCTACAGTTCCTCCTTCAGATTTGCAACAGGCATTTGTTACAACATAAAGCAAAGGGAATGACTAAGAGTTTCTGGCAGAGACCCCAGAGGAGGTAAGGTAGCAGAGAAAAAGACGTAACAAGGTCCCTGCAAAGGATGTAACATTTCTGGAGACAGATAAGACCTTCAGTTCCAATCAGGTTGCTGTATTGACTCACACTGGGAATCTAAGTATTTACAAGCAAAACCACTTCCTTTTGCCTCAGTCTATAGGTTTATTACTATCACTGAAAGTGACGCAATGACTGGTTTTCATCAATGACCAGTTGCACTTTACGAAACATAGGAGGCATGCTTTGTTCCCCTTCTCACTGACAGCAAACTGATCCAGCGCTGAAGGGTCTCTGTGCACAAGCTCTGCAGAGTGGCCTCACTGAGGAGGAGAAAAAAGATGCTATTGCTCCCTGCTGAAAAGTGGAACAGATTACTGAAGGCAAACATTTGCAGGCTATTTTGCAGAACATAGGATCAGTTATAATGGTCAAAAGCCAGGACTATGCACAGAGACAGACAGCAGTAGGGGTGGCTTGAAGGGGAGGCAGACATAGTTTAGGTGTAAGAAATTAGAAAGCTGCTGAAACAAAAGCTTAAAAAGGGGTAAGGGATTCACGGTAGCAACTGTAAGGAAAACTTAAATAGCAGCATGCAGAAAGTAATATTAGAAATAGATGCATATTGAAAGAGTCAGAAAGGGAAAAAAGTTATGGAATAGAAAGTCTTCTCCTGGAATTACAGAAAGACTGTCCACATTGTATTGCAAAAAATAAGCATTAATATCCCTAGCAAGCTAGAGAGAACCACTGTTTTATCCTGCTGTATGCTCTTCTTATCATCCTTTATACTGTTCACAGGTGGCATGTTTCCGCAATAAAATTGGATTTGGGTTTTTTTAGGGTTTTGTTTTGAAATAGCTAATGGAAATATTTGAAGTTGAAAGACAATTTAAAAAAAAAAAAAAAAGGAGAAGAGGAAGAAATTAATCATTTGGCACATAGCATCTTTATTTTAGAGATGGGAAAACAGAGGCATAGAGAGGTTAAAATGTGTCTGCAATTCTACATTGAGTCGGTGGAATAAACTGGAAAAAAACATTACCTGTTAAGTTTTTGATGGCACATGGGGAGCCTGAACCAGAAGCCTGTCAAAGTAGATATCTTTTCTATATTTATCATTTCTTAGGGCATATAATGTTAAGTAATTTCCCCATTAATTCAGTTGCACATCCATTTGGAGTCCCCGTCTGAAAAATAGGAATCTTAGCAACCAAATGAGTCTCTCTGCTTTGTAAAAGCCATATGCAAGTTAAAAAACTAAAGCTATCCATCTGGATGTTTGCTTTAAAAACTGACATTGAAAAGATAATATTAGCCTGTCCAGTCCTCCCCTTTACAGACACCTATTATCTGCCACACATGTACTAGCTTGTACATTTGAGGTTATACTGTCCTTAACCATAGCTTCTTGCAGTTTCCATCAGACCATTATTCTACAGACAATGAGACATAACATTAAAAATGCATGGTACACCTTGCCCAGATTTTCTCATTGTTCTGGCATTACAGAAAACAGGATGTGTGTATTTGGAAAGTAACTTACTTCCTTCTCCTAATAGAGGTATCCTTATTAAGTTTGTTTGTTTTAAATAAGAGTATTTCTCCAGTAGCACAAGCAGTATTCTGGATGCATACAGAGTCTCTCTGGAGAAATCTGGACTCATTTTTCTCCTGCTCCTGAAAGAAAATCTTACGTTTTGCAGCTCCATATTCCACTAGATGTTTTAAAGCAAACAAAATAAACCTGAAAGCACCACCATATATCACTGCCAGCTGATGGATTGATTTTTGAATGTACAGAGTGGAAATCGCACCCCAATCCTATTGAAAGTCAATGAGCACTGAGGGCCAAATTCCAGTTTGAGTATTTCCCCCAAACTGCACACAATTACCACTTCCTAGGTTTTTCCTTCTGTTGCCAGAGTATAGTATCAGCAATATTTTTCTCCCAAGATATGTTTGTATTTTCAAGCCTAAAGTCTCATTTAATCTTCCATTCAGATATCTTATTTCATTAGGTTGACTTTTTATTGTATCTTTATCCTTATTGATGTTCATAAATTTTCCCAATTTATTATGTCCTGTGAATTTCAGGACATTTGTTTGCCTCAAGTGAGAAAATAAGCTTGTGTAAATGAATGGTATTTCTCTCCCCACTTCAGTGCAGTTATGCTGGTCCACACCAGTGGAGGGTCTATCTGACTGTCCCTGGAAGATTGTTAATTGAAACTAGAAGTGAGCAATTGACTGCCGTATCCAGTGCACAGAATCCCTACAATTATACCCTGATCATAATCCTTCAAATCCAACTGTCAATCCCTATAAGATAATCATGCACCGTCTCCTCAGAGTTACAGTGAATTAGTATTTTCTGCAAGAAATCCTCATTTGGGTTAAATGGATAGAGTTGTGATACATTTCGGTGAAGCTGTACTGGTAGACAGTTCAGCTTGGTCAGTCAAATGCTATTCTAAACTGCATGCATCAGTGAATCATCTCAAGAGGATCACCAGTTTTAAGAATATGAATCTTTTGATATACAGGAAAATAGACCTGCAGGGGTCAAAATGTTTGTGCATGAAACAAATGAGCAGCTGAATCTGGATTGAAAGCAATATCTGGCCCTTAAAACATTTTCAATCTAGATGTCAAGTTGTTTTCTATGAAAATGTTAACGAAGTTCAAAATGAGCCAAAAAGAAATTTGTAGTAATACTTATGGTCTTATTATTTATTAAGACCAATATTATTCTCTAGATCATGAATATCAGGCAAATAGTTAAAGAGCTGGCATATGAACACTCCTAGAGTCCACAGCTTAGAGGCTTTAGTAATCCTTTTGTTCATGAGATGATGAAACCCATTTGCTTCATCAGCTAGCCATAGTGAACAACTAAGCAACAACAAAACAGAAGCTAGCTTTCACATAAAGTTGAAAAAAAATAACCCAAAATTATAGGTGTTAAACCTACTTAGATTGACTAACACGTAATAAGCCAAGCCAGCATATTTTGTGTTTCAGTGATTGCCATAAGGACTGCCAAAACTGTTCTCAGAATCACACCTTGTGAGGCATCCCATCTGATTCCACAATATTTGTTTGATTTAGCTTTCCTCATAAGTCAGTAAGATCCCCCCAGGATCCAAGAACATAATGCAGAGTTCAAGTATGTACTTTACATACAGAAAAAAAAATAAATAAATTGCAGAATGCTAGAATTTAATGTGAATCAGAGGGCAGTTATGTGTCACAGGTGTTTCTAGGAGAGATTCTGTTCTCTTTAAAGGCAAAATATGGAACACACAATGAGATTATAAGACTACTTACCGGACAGAAGAGAAATTATTGTAGTGAGTCCTAAACAGTTCCAAAACAGCCACTTTGAGACTGTAGTTTCCTCTCTGTCAAATATAAGGAGCCAAATGGGTAGAAGACATATGGTCAGCATGGTCTACAGAAAGGAAACTAAACAATGAGGAGTGCTTTAAGGGAGAAGAGGATCACAGAGAAGTGTACTTGTGAACAGTGGTTTCATGCCTTGAGTTTCTTCATCCTTCAAAGAGACTCCTTAATCTCAATATATCAATAATTTTGAAAAGGCCTCCTGGGAAATAAAGAAAATAAAAAAAAAAAAATTAAGGCTTCAGATTCCTGTTTCTGGAGCTGGTAAATCCTGTGTGGGTTAACCATGGAGAGTGAGAGACCTTAGAACCAAGAAACATCACTGTTGTTTCCCTGCTTCAAGAAACAATGGTCAGGAAGGACATTTCACTGTAGTTCTCCTGGTAGCCAGAAAAACAACTGACACTGAGGGCAGAAGAGCTATGGAGGGAAAGGGAAAGGAAAGGTGGAAGAAAAGTACTATGCACAGTGCTCATCAATTGCTACTGGGCCCATACAAATCAGAATTATGGTGTATGATATTCAGTGCATCCCCTGACAGTTTATCTATGAACTAAAGGGCCATGTACTTACTGCTACAATAGGATAAGCCATTTACTTACGCATAAGGTGAGGTAGGCTTCTGCTCTCATCTTAAGTATGTTCAAATAACAGTCTCTCTCTGCCAGACTTTATTTCCTATTTCTGTAACTACTAAGCTACAGTCTCTCTTCCCTTCCCTTCCCTTCCCTTCCCTTCCCTTCCCTTCCCTTCCCTCCCCTTCCCTCCCCTTCCCTCCGTTTAAACGAATAACTTTGCAGAAGTCTTTGAAGTTACATCAACTGATGCTAATAACCATTTAGTTCTGCTTAGCTTCTGATGGAAATAGATGCATTAAGTCACATACTCAAAACTACAGACNTTCCTTTCCTTTCCTTTCCTTTCCTTTCCTTTCCTTTCCTTTCCTTTCCTTTCCTTTCCTTTCCCCTTTTCTTTTCTTTTCTTTTCTTTTCTTTTCTTTTCTTTTCTTTTCTTTTCTTTTCTTTTCTTTTTTTGAACAAAGTATCACATACAGGGAGTTTATTTCATTCGAGTTACTTTTATTCATGGCTTGTCAAGTATTACATGACAGGGAAAAAAATAACTTGGGAAAGTTCAGGAAATCCAATTGTCTCACGTGTAGTCCTGCTTCGTACGAGCACACCCAGACGGCAGGTTCTGAGAACATGAACAAGTCGTACATTAACATTGAACTTAAGCCAACTTGATTTTCAGTTGTGCTTGCTACAACTTTCTCAACCTTAAAATAGCAACAATATTTTTCAGAGCAAACCAAACTTACATTTAAATGTGATAGTTGAAATATGAGGCAGAGAAGGAAGAGGCATGTCCTGCTTCCTTTTGGTAAATTTACAAAGTCTTTCAGGCAGACTTGTCCATACTCAGAGTCAACACAAATCTATATATCTACTGTCAACTTGACAATGAATCCAAACTAAGCCTGTGAGTTACTTTAACTGATACATAGCACCATGTGATTGCAAATACACCACCAGTGCATGAGAACTGTGAACAAGCATCTGCCTGCAAAAAAAAATGTAGACATACCCTCTGTCAAAAAAATAAAATGAAACTGCACTTCATCCCTATTGGTGTAAAAATCACTGCCTTCCATGAGGTGAATACGTCCCTGTGCAAAGCTTTATCCCAAAAAGGAAGAAATTGGGAAAAAAAGGAAAAGGATTTTGAAGGAAGGAACTGTAATCAAAGTGGGAAAAGAAGAATAAAATGAATCTACGATATGACACTGGGGAAATATGTGGCCTATTGAGGGTCATGGCAAGCAGGCACATCATTGAATGGTCATTGTTTTCAGAAGGGGAAACAAGGATCAAAGAAAGAAACTGCAGCGGAACAATGCTACTATGGGAAGGTCAGAAGAGTTCATAGGGAAGCACTGGGAAGAGACCAGCTTTTGTTGGTCTGTTGTTTTTGTCAGATAAATAATTACTGTGCTTATTAAAATGGGTTGGCTGGTAAAGGAAGAAAGGCAAGGCCAACCTTTGCCATTCCCAGATTGAACTTTAGGCGCGTCACTGTCAGTGGCCAATGCCAGGTTTGGGGCAGAGGCGTGAGAATGAGAGGGGCTGAGAAGGAAGCAGGAATAGTTTCCTCTTTCACTCGCTGTGAGGGATGGACATCTTCCCTTGTGCTCCCCCTCAGCGTTTTCGGGGCTTGCCTAAATACACCAGTCTGCAGCAGGATGGAGCTAATCAAAGAGAAAAGGGTCATCCCCTGATGACACAAACACTCTTATATATCAGTGGTTCTTAGCAACAGTAGGAAGAGAGATTTGGGATTTTGGTGTGTCAAGGTGTTGTTTCTTTATTTCTTTATTTTAAACAATAGCTTCTCCTATGGCCTAACCAGAGGCTGCAAGTTGTTACTTCAGATAAAGGTCTTTACTCCGTCATCTCTGTTTAACCATATTTGCTCTTTTGTCCAAAAAATGGCTCTAGGGACAAGCTCAAATGATCAACAACCCCCTGCTGTCTGCATAAGAATTATAGAGGTGTATGGAGACTGTGGGCCTTTCTCTATAGGGAAGTCTTCAAATTCCTTTGCCATAAGTAACAGAATACACAAGAGAATAAATAAAAAGAGAAAAGCATTTTGATTACTGGTGCCTTGTTAATGCACAAGAAACGGCACAAATAAGAATTATGGGATTTTTTTTTTCCTCCATATGATTCCCTAGTGAAGCAGAGTTGTGTATTTATGCATGCATATATGATGAGGTACAACACCACACTGGGCTACAGGAAAAAACCTAAGGAACAGCAAAGACTTTAATTTAGGCAAATATAGTAGAAGGGCTCATCAGGCTGCTTGGGATTCAGAGACCAACACTACTACAGAGACTTATTTTCATCAGCTGAGATTTGCCTCTATATATATGTGGGATTAGAAAAAAATCCTTCCAAGAAAACCTTTTAATAATCACCATGTTTAGAAACCACTGAATTTTCTTTTATGCTTTAAAATTAACACACCAAGTCCCATTGTAGCTGATTATGCAACTAAAATAGGGAGAAATGAAACAAAGACATAGATGTATTAATTCCATTTTCCCAAAAGTAAAATAGTTCATGATAGAGATATGATAGATTTGAATAGTAGTTTTTATGAGTATTTTTGCTGTAAAATTTTACCAATATTATTGGTGACTGAAATATGAAATATTTTATATTCATCTGGGACGAAACAACACAGAAAAAGCAAGTGAAGCCATTTTCCAGTAGTCTTTACTGCAATAAAACATGGCAAAGGATATATTTTTGTACAGCCCTGAACTATGGACATGAATATGTTTGCTGTTCAAAGACAAGTCACTTTTTCACAGACGAATATAAGTTATACTTAGAAGGGATTTACCATCTTTCCAGAAACGAGGAAAAAATTATTTCCCTAAAAGATTTCCATAATAGACTAGGATGAGTATGCTTATAAATAAAGTTTTGCAGTGCAACATGGATGGTGTGGCAAAGGGTCAGCCTGTGCTGGCCAAGGAGCTCCCCATTACCCTTTCCTATCTGAAAGAATCTGCACCTCTTCTGACCAAAGAACTGTTTCCATTTTACATGTAATCCTAACGAAATTTACGGCAGATTGGGGTGGGGAAATAGAAATGAAAATACCTGTTTTGTAAGTAGGAGTGCATCTTCTTGACATACAAAACCATCCACATTAGCTCCGTCTAGAGGAGTTTACCCTGGATCCCAAAAGAAATCAGCTAAATTTCTCAGCTAGTCTGCATTCACTGCTCCTGCAAGAAAGTTTAGCTTGGAGCCTGGACATTGCAGATATGACCATTTGTGACACAATGACAAAAAAGTTCAAAGACAAGAAAACTGAGAAATTACAATTCAAATATTAGATATGGTTAAACTGCACAGGCAGTGGAGGCCGAGACAGGTATCCTAGGAAGAGTACAGGGATGCTGCCCCGTTGTGTAGGGATGGGGTTAGGAAGCTGGACCTGAACTTGGCAAGAGACGCAAATAATAAGAAGGGCTTCTACAGGTATGTCAGACAGAAAAGGAAGGCCAAAGAAAGCGTACCCTTGATGATGAACATGACTGGCAAACTAGTAACAGTGGAGGAGAAGAAGGCTGAAGTACTCAATAACATTTTTGCCTCATTCTTCACTGGTAATCTCTCTTCCCACACCTCACAAGTGGATGGACCAAAAGGAGGATAAAAGCCAAGCCACTCTCTATATTTGACAGACAGGTGACGGTGGTGCAATTGACATGCCTGAGGGAAAGGGTGCCATCCAGAGGAGACTCTAGACAAACTCAAGAAGTGCGCCTGTCTGAATTTCATGAGGTTCAACAAAGCCAAGTGCAGGGTCTTTCACCTGCGTCGGGGCAACCCCCGGTATCAATACAGGCTGGAGGGTTAAAGGGATTGAGAGCAGACCTGAAGAGAAATACCTGGGGGTACTGATGGGTGAAAAGCTGGACACAAGCCAGCACTATGTGCTCACAGCCCAGAAAACCAACCATATCCTGACATGAAAGAAAAGGATTGTGGCCAGCAGGTTGAGAGACATGATTCAAGAAGGGGAAGTGTAGGGTGCTGCACCTGGGGAGGAATAACCTCGTGCACCAGTACAGGTTAGGGATTGGCCTGCTGGAGAGCAGCTCTGTGGAAAGAGACCTGGGAGTCCTGGTGGACAACAGGATGACCATG
>VXBH01007428.1:41855-55816 GCA_013400035.1 Rynchops niger
TGCTTATTGCAGGGGGTTTGGACTAGATGACCTTTAAAGGTCCCTTCCAACTCAAACTATTCTATGATTGATTCTTTGATTCTATGATTTTATGATTCTATGATAAACCATGTTTTTCAGAAAGATTAAGCCGCCATTCGTTTTAGACAGAGTTGCCATTGTTTGTTGTCACTGTTATCAAAATCATGAAACTGGAACGGTCAGAGTAGCTGAAAAGTTTAGGGCTCTGAATTTAGGCTTAATTCATGCTGGTTGTTGTGAAACGATGCAGAATATTCATGGAAGTATTATGCAAGTTAGCTAAGTGACCTAAGGAAAGCTTCTTAACTGAAATAGAAAAACAAACCAAATGAACCAAAACTAAACCTCATTTACAGAAGTTCAGAATAGATTTTCTGATTTGAGAGTTCCAGCACCAGAGTTGCCACTGTCAATAAGATATATAGGTAGCGCTTGTGTAGGAAATGTGCAAAGTTGTAACAAAACTTCAGCAATCGTTCTTTGTCAATATCCTGACCAAAAAGCTTTATAGTGGCTTGTCCATTGCAGCTGTGTCATTATAAATTGCAGCATGGGAATGTACTCAGATAGTTAGTGCTCAGCCAGTAAAATCACAAGTGTTTTACTTTCTGTCGGTGTGTTAAAAGGATTCTGTTAGTTATGGAGCTTTTTAAGCAGCATAGCTGCCAAATAACTCAGCTGTTTTTATTCCCAGAACTTGCAGTTAGTGCACTGAATTCATCTGTCTATGAGTTTTTGTTCAACATGTTTTTTGCAGGATTACACAATACACATCATACAATATTTTGTCTATTGCCCATGAGTCAGTGTTTTTGGATATAAAAAAAAAAAAAAAAAAACAGAATGAAACAAAGTGAAAGAGAGCTTTTGCAGTAAAACTACCATCAGTTAAATTATTGCTCTTAGTAGCAATCATGCTGTCAAACTGTCTCCCTCATATGGTAAGATAGTGAGAAATTACTGCTAACAGTTACACAGCTACTACAGGGTCTGCACATGCAGATGTAGGTGACTGTAAGGAGATTGCAAATATATGGGAAAAGTAGAAGGTATGGATACAGAAAGAAGAAGAGAGGGGTTATGCAGAGAAAAATCTTTTCAAATTATCATTGCTTTACCACTGCTTTGCATGCAAAGGAAAGTCAGCTGACCGAAATCACCAATGGCCACTGCTGTGTTTTGGTCAACTATAAAGGAAGGAATTTCAGGAAAGAAGGGCGTTACTAAAGCTAGCTAGTTGCAGACTGATCACCAGCAAATGCTGATCTTGGAAATGCATTATTAAAATGCAGAATTCCACCTCTGGAACTAAAAGCTGTGGTCCTGCAGTTGGCAGAAGTAATAGGATGTGCTCTTCAAATAGCCTGGCCATGACAGTGGGACATGGCAAGGAGAAAGGATTTTAGACATTAAGACAATAAATAAAGCCTCAAAGTTGAGCAGAATGAACAATTTGGTGGCAGCTATGCTCTTGGGATGAAGACAAGAGTGTGGCCTTACCTTATTATATGAACCAGTTTTTCCAGACGCCAGCTGAAATTTTGGAGATCAGGTTATACCATTGTAGCCCAAAGATATTGCTCAAGCCAAGTCCTCCCACTGCTTTATGTGAAGAATATAATATGAGGACCTAGATGATAGAAAACCCTATCCACAAGAGTAGATGGTACATTGGACATTGTACATTGGGACTAGACCTGAAATTGGCTCTGGAGGCAAAGATTGTGGTCAAGTCACTTGCATGCCAGCTATTAGGCAATGTCTTGAGGAAAATGCATATGTGGTGGAGAAATGTCTTTTGCTATCAGTGCATTATAATTAGGATCTTCAAAATATTTTACGGGTTTTGATGGTTTGTTTAACGCTTTTCTAACTTAATTACATCAGGTTTCCACTTTTATGGATTTAAAATGGTCCTTCAACAGCAGAGCACATCAGAAAACAAAAACAACAAAAAGCCAACCAACCAAAAAAACAACCAACAAAAAAAAACCAACCAAACAAAAAAAACAACCAAACAAAAAAAAGCCTCTAGGATTTCTGTAACATCTTTCCATCTTCACCAAATGCAACCACCTAATACTAAAAGAAAAGATAAGGCTCCATAATAGACATAAGACAAGTACTTAGGTGGTGTAGAAATGAAGACTGCAACTGCAAGTTTGTTCTTTTTATATTGCTCTCTTACAATATATCAAACAGTTCCTTAATTTGTGTGTTCACTAGCTTTTCAGTTTACTGCGTTAGTTTAGAATTCAAGATTCTTGAGACTTTATGACTTTCTCTAAGGACAGTTGCATCACCCATTTAGATCTTGATTTTGAATGAAAATGAAACCAATGATATACTGTCGCTGGGTATTAGTGAAAATCCTTTCTACACAAGAGTCATTAACCAAACATAGTAAGTGTAAATGTTTTTTTTTTTAAAGTAGGACATAGGAAATTATGCCCATTAGATTATTGTCACACTGTGACTACTAACCTAATTGCCACTTGTACCAGCACTCAGTGATGGAAAAGAGGTTCAGCCCATCAGTCACAGTTCAAGCCCTTCCCAAGTAACAGGTATTCCTGTTTAGTACACATAGCTATTTTTCTTCTTCAGAGACTACTGCTCATCTTGTTACTGATTCTCTCTCTGGTCATCACCTGTGTTTCCTAGATTCAAAAAAACCAAGACCTGAAGAGCTTTTATCAAAACGCAATAATGTTATCTAAGTCTATAAGAGATCAGTAAAGTCACTTTCTGTATTTACCCCATAGTTGTTTTGTCATTATCTGGACTTTACAGATACTGATTCTTTCATGTTGATTTTTTTTTCTCTTGATCTAAAACACTGAAACACGAGAAAGTTCAAAAAGACAATAGATATCAGATCCAGTAGAACACACATTTGGGAAGAACAGATTCCTATTTCCTTACAATCCCCAAAATGTACATCACATTGACATTCTTAAAGTCCAACTTGATCATATATTTCTGGTTTTTGCATCCTTCAAAAGCTGTCACTGAAGATGAGACATACTAAAATATGTAACTAAAAGTAGGAGAAAGAAATAAAGAGAGAATAAGGTACAAGACCTAAATCCAAATCTTAAACCCTGTGCATGTATAAGTAGTTGCCTGGACAACAGAATTTGCATTATTTAAGTTACATTCTCAACAAGGGAATTTCCTGAATCACATCCCTAGAATATACCAATATCTCAATTTGGAAACAGACACTAAAATAAAAATAGCGCCTTTTATGTAAAGTCCCTTAAGTACTTTTTACCTTGGCCTTTTTTTTTTCACTCTGTCAAGGTGCCGAAAAATTTGTGTTGCAACATAGGATTGCAATCTTATCTTGCGTAAGGTTACAGTAATTTGGTAACATTGACTTATTAAATCTTTTTTAGCAGTTTGAAATAACAAGAGAAAACTCCTAGCATTATTATGCTAAATATCATCCTGAGTCTAAGAGTCAATATTTTCTCAATTTCGTTGGTAATAATAATCATCAAACATAAACAGCAGTGCAACTGCCTGAAGCACTATCTGGGACTTGTCCCCTTATCCCTAAGGCACATGTTGTACTGCTCATCAGTGATGCCTCTCTAGAAAGGAAGAGCAGAACAGAGAAGACTTGTTAGGAATTTAACCAAGAAAAGGCTTTTTCAGATGAGGCAGTGAAAAAAGCATTCAAGAGGAGAGGAAAGTACACGATGTCCAGTTTGATGTACAATAATTAATCAACTAATTTACTTCAGCTTTTTATAACACTTGCTGATTTCAGGTGAAAAAAATCTGAATTGTGAGGTGGAGAAAAAGTGATTAAATTTTGTGCCATGATTCAAAGAGTTGTTGTGTCTTGGCTTCATGCTGAGATGAGACTCAAGTGGGCATCAGTCTTTCCTCCCTGCATGTTATTCTCTGGTGAAAGGGTGACTGTCCTTGGAGGCAAAATAAGAGCTGAGAGGTTCATCCTGGGACATCACAGGGTCCCTCCTTCTTGGATGGCTTTTCTTGTCCCATAATTGCATAACAATGTTTAACACCAGAATAGGTCAGTCAGATCTGGATTAAAAGTGGCAGAAAAATTCATGTAACCTTTAGATGTAAACTTGAATCTGAGAAATCTTTAGGTTAAAAAATATTATTTTTCTCTTTATATAAAAATCTTTAGGTAAAAAAAAATATTCTTTTTCTCTGTAGATAATAGTTTTGTGTGAGTTTACGTCTTTACTTCCTACCATATCCAGAAGCTACAGTACTAGACTGTTATGATGTCAGTCTACTATGGGATCCTGAAAACAGGGAGACTCTCTAATCTTACATGAGGCATTACATTTTTTTAAGGGAGACAAGCATTTATTTGGACACACAGGTAAGCAGAAGTAGGATAAAATAAGCTAATGTCAGTTATGCCTTTTGCTTATGCTCCATTTGACTCAGAGCAAAAAGGCTCAAGATAACCCCTGTATATCCCCTCAGACTTTGCTATGACCAACACAGGTCAAAATAATGTTCCTATTAGAGTCAAATGACAAAGACAGGAAAGTCAGAGGCACAGCACCTCAGGTCAGATTACCTTTAGAGCAATTTGGATGCAGTAAACTCAAGCTACAGAAATATTGTAGCTAGCAATTGGCATGCATCTGGTCTAGTAGGAAAGAAAATCATTACTGCTAGTATCCCAAAGGGATCTCCAGTATACTAGAGACACTTCATCCAAACGTGACACAGAAATGCTAACTGCTCCCCATTATCAACAGTTCTTTGCCATCTTTAATACCAGTCAATTATCAAGCTAGTAAGTGGTTCAGTACAACACAAAAGAAAAAAATCAGGGCAGCATTTAGCCTACTGCCAAAATGTACACTGTAGATGTATCTGAAAGTGTCACTGAAGTTCAAAACAGATAGTTAATCTGAAACAATTCCTCCACAATGCGTCCTTCCTATCAAAAAGCTCTTTGAGTTAGGCAGCCAAATGATGAATCACAAGAAACTGGGAGCCTTATTCCTTGATTGATTTCTTTTTTCTTTACCTAAAAATTTAAAATGTCATGAGTTACCAGCAGCTCTCAGCATAGTAATTTTTTTACCATAGTTTACATCTATATTGCTAAATTAATTTAATCATTATATCAGTTAGTTTTTCAGAAAGCTGTTTTAGCAGCCAATTTTACAAAACAAGGAAGAAAAAAAAAAAGAAATTCTAGATAAGTATAAATTTAAGCAAATGTAAAGTGCACAAGTTTTGTTCATTAGCATAATAGTCACCATTAAATGTCAGCCACAATTTTTTTTTACCTAATAAAAACAGATTATCCCAGAATAAGTGAACAAATTATGTTTAATGTAACTTACATTCTCACAGTTAAGGACAAATTAACAAATCAGTGGGTTTCTAGAGAAAATGGCAGCTTCATTTATTGCTTAAATAAAGTTCTGTCATATGTAGTGCTATTTGCCTGGGTAGTATCTTAAATTGTTTGAGATCTTTCTGCTTGTAATTGCTATGTGTTAGTAAAATCTAAGATTTGTAGGTCTTCTGTGTGATACTGGATCTGACCAGAAGAGAACACTGACAGGTGTCATGCTGATGAGCAAAAGTAGTAGTAAATTAAGATACGACCTCTAAAAAGCTGGTCTAGCTGTCAACAAAAAGGGTATACGGGTTCTTCCCTCAAACTTCTCTAACAGCTGTAGAAAAATTCATGACAATACAAAACGGTTACAAATAAATATTAAGAGCTACCTAGATATTAAATGCAAACTGCTTTCTGTTCCAGTGCAAGAATTTTTGCTGTAATAAAGCTCAACTCTTTGCAGACCAAATTTGTAACCATTTGACAAATCTCGGAAAAAAAGCAACACAAATCTTTATGAACATACATTTTCTTTTGATAAAGGTCATTTCAGAATGTAAGGTCTTGCCAACAAATGTTAGATCTGTAGTAGTAAGCATTGTGCAGAAATATTTCAGTTTACTGCTTCGGGTGGACAGCCAAGGTAAGAAGCCATATTATTCCTGTATCTTGTAGGAGGACATAAAAGGACAAACCTTGGGGTCTTTTTTCTTTTTATATAAGTTAGGTAAGCAGAAGCTATGATTTGTCCCCAAAAACCTATCATTCACAATGTTGGTTCAAATGGAAAGGTCAAACAATGGTAATAAATATACATGATATTGTAATGTTGTAATATTGTCAACAGATTGTGGAGTCAAATCCACCACCATCCTGTTTACTGTTGACATATAGTAATGCAGTCTCACTTGCAACATTATTTGAAGGTGCAGCAGTAGTTTGCAAGTGCAAAGGATGCTGTATGTGCCATATTGTGTATAGGTGCCTGCGTTTATAAAGGCAAGTCGCTTCACAGAGGTTTGATATCCCCATCTGAAGAAGATAGCTTTTGCATCTTACCTTCATGCTTGGTTTCCTCCTTCAAGCCAGTACATCACACAGCATTTCCTAGGGTAACAGTTTCTGTAAATAATCTCAGGTTGGACACTCATAGCCCAGTGCACTCAAAACAAATTACTAGTTTTCAGTGTACTCAAAACTAATTACTAGTTTTCAAAAGCCATTTTGAAAGCACAACTGCCTCCATTTTACAATGAGGCAATTTAGTTTTGCAAGGATAATGCAGTGCACAGGGTTTTTTTAAGTCATGTAGATGCCTAATTTCTGTTTCTTGCATTCCTATTTTTGGGTCCGTATAATTTATTTACTAAGTTTCATGCTGCTGAGAAGAATAATTTCTTATAATTATGATATATTTTTGTCTTGATCTTCTGAAGAGACTTGAAACTTACATACACTGGTGTGTATATATGTGTCTAGGAATTAGAAAGGGAAAGGCAGAATATTTTGCAGTCACTGTGTAGCAATGATGAATAGTATATTGTTGCTTTTCTTAAAGCATTATTCTGACATCTGTACTAATTATATCACAATCCCATTTAAAAACAACCCTTTTTAAAAACAGAAATGTGCTGTCTTTCTGATACACATTGATTCCAAACCTATCACCATTGCATTGCTTGGTTTCAACATGGAAAAGAATTATTACAGATAAAGATTGCTTCAGCTATTCATGGCTAGAAGAAATCACTTTCTGTGATTGCTCTATTGTAATATCATTTTTATTTGAAAGAAAAATATTTGTTTTGAGGAAGCAAGTTTCTTTCTTTGCTAGCTTCACACAACCCTTATTTTCTCTGGGTCTACTTTCTTTCCAACCTGCATACAGGATACTATTCCATATAGAAATTTCGTTGACATACACTCCATGCTATTTGTCCAGCTTACAGAATCTAATTAAACTGGTGTTCGCTCTCAATAACATCAGATGTATTCTTTATGTATGAGAATTTCAGTCACTCCAAGTACTGGCTTCAGTTCACCTTTTCCAGAAACCTAGAGTAATTTGGAAACCACCGCCATGTTCATAATCTTGTTTTGTTTTTTAAGTGTCCTGTACATCTCTCCACTTCAGTTTATCAGAGTTTATTAGAAAATATTTCTCCAAATAACTAAGTAAGGAAAAGTCTTGTGTTGATGGTATATACTGTACATTGTAATATGTCATCATCTCAAGTCAACCGACTATCAGCATCGCTTGGTAGAATTAGTAGAGTAGTCTAGGAAGTAGGAAGTAGGTCTTGTACAAAGATAACACAACACTGTTCCTGGACCAAAGTCTCAAGAGAATTTACAAGAAAATTTTTTGCCACTTAACATAGGGATTAAATTCAAAGATCCCATACTTTAGGTTCATTACAATTGTGGCAAAATGTGTCATTGCAGGAAATTTTCATAAAGTGTTTTGTTTGGAAAACAGATCACTGAAATATCTTGACTTATCCCTGTTTTCAACTAGAAATTATTTAATTTTTAAATGTACCTATAAATGTTTAAAACTGAAAATTAAATTAAACTTTAACTTAAGCCACTTTTTTCCTTTTCTTTTAACTGAAAATATGAGGCAGAAGGAATCATTTTACAACTTTGAGCTATTTCTTAACTTTTCATAATGAGTACAATACTGGTTATTCTAACACATCCACTTGTCTTCTAACTGGAGAGAAGACAAAAGAAAAGGGGAATGACATATAGCAAAAGAAAAGCATAGAAAGTGATTTTTCAATCTAATCACTGCTACTTCCATTATTTTTGCGTCTGTTTCTCTTATATTAACATTAATGAGAATATTGTGACCAAAATTCTATAAAGCTCTATTAAAATGGAAAAGTTTGTTACGTGAAATCACCAGAAAAGGGCCTAGAAAATTCCATAGACCTTTGGGTCTCTGTGCATCAAGCGACTAATGAGAGAGGGAGAGGTATCCTCTGAGTTTGATTTGAAAATGTTTCCAAAATTACTTTGGTCTTGCTGAGAGTCACCAAAGCAAGTCCTTCTTTGTCAGATACCTGAACTTACAAGGGAATCTTATGTCTGACTAAAGACAATGGTGACATCAGGAATGAGTGAGATTCCTAATTGAATGCCATCAGTGTCCTGTTATTTTCTGCAATACAGAACTTCCATTGCATTATATGGGTTTATTTAGGCTTCTAAGCTAAATTTACCAATTTCTGCTAAATTGCCTTAGCTAGATAATGCCGTGTCATGACTCTCCATACTGGGAACAGAGATAAGCCAATTTGATGGATCTTGAAGAGAATAGTTTCTCAAAGAAGCTCACTGAACGTCAAAACTTCTATCTGTATAAGTGAATTTTGCAAAATATGTCAGAAACGGTCTGTGAGCTAGACAAAACTGTAGTGAGGGGACAGGCAAGACTATCAGCTGCCCCCTCACTACAAGGGATAGACGTCACCTCTATCCCTTTTTGGCTTACTGCTTCAGGGGAAATAAGTTTCATTACATAATTTGATTTTGCAGAAGGTCTTGGAAATGTTACATCCACTTCTAGAGGCAGGCTTACCATGACTCCAAAATGATAGCCGATTTATTGACAATTAAACAGAAAATCAGGTTTTATTGTCATGTCTGAAGGGGATAGCAGTTCTTCTCAGCAGTATATGCTGTCCAAACAAGCTTCTAACAGAAAAAAGGTTCATGTGTCAACACATTTGGAAGTTTGCAGCTACCATCTCTATCAAATACTAATCACCATTGTGTGTCTCGACGAAAACAGTAAACCTTTCTATTTTCTGTTCATTTTAACTGTAATTTGTAATCTGTGGTTATAAGGACAAGTCTGTGTTCCCTTCCTAAATTATCAGCAAGGCAAATAAATGCCAAATCCTGTAGTTGGGGAGGAACAACCTCATGCACCGATATGTGCTAACAGCCACCCAGATGGAAAGCAGCTTTGTAGAAAAGGACCTGGTGGACACCAAGCTGAATATGAGCCAGCAATGTGGCCTTGCGGCAAATACGTCTAATGGTACCCTGGACTGCATCAGGAAGGGTGTTGCCAGCAGGTCAAGGGAGGTGACCTTTCTTCTCTGCTCAACCCTGGTGAAGGCCACCCCTGGAGTACTGGGTCCAGTTCTGAGCTCCTCAGTACAAGAAGGACATGGACACACTGGTCCAGTGAAGCACCATGAAAACGATGAAGGGACTAGAGCATTGGCAAAAATGGCATTTTGGGACTTAACCACTATAAATGCATTGTCAGGTGATCCAGACTTCTGGTGCCTAATTTGGGATACAATGGCTCTAGAAGGAACTGTGCTTCCTCTTTTCTATTGTGGATCTTCAGATTAAGAAACCTGCATTTTAATTTCTTTCCCCCAAAAGTCAGGAGAAACAACATGCTGTATTCAAAACTTACTCTAAATTTTTCTCTCCGCAAGTGCGAAATGAAAATTCTTCAGTTTTATACCAATTTTTAGGTTTTAGTAGTTCATGGATGGAGGGAGTTTGACAGTTGTAAAATGTTGCAGATTATAGACCATGTCCTGCCTAAATTACCATGATCGTTTATGAAAAGTACTTTTAATAAAGCTGGATATGGTTTGGCTTGTAATGGTAAAAAAAAAAAAGAAAAAACTTTGAATATTGTGTTCGGTTTTGGGCCCCTCACTACAAGACACTGAGATGCTGGAGCATGTCCAGAGAAGGGCAATGAAGCTGGTGAGGGGTCTGGAGCACAAGTCTTATGAGGAGCAGCTGCGGGAACTGGGGTTGTTCAGCCTGGAGAAAAGGAGACTGAGGGGAGACCTTATCGCTCTCTACAGCTACCTGAAAGGAGGTTGTAACAAGGTGGGGGTTTGTTTCTTCTCCCCGATGTGAAAATCTAAATAAGATGGAAGCAGACTCTCTTCCCAATGGTGCCCAGTCACAGGGCAGATGGCAATGGGCACAAACTGAAATATGGTGAATTCTTTTTAAATATAAGAAAAACAGAGGTATTCACTTTGTGATCAAACTCTGGAGCAGATAGTCCCAAGAGGTTGGGGAGTCTACAGACTTCAAAACCTGACTGGACATGGTCCTGAACACCTGCTCTAGGTGATAAGATTTTTGAAAAGTACATGGATTTACCTGGAGACAGTGCAAGTTTCAGACTGGTCTGCCATGCACTGGGCAGCCTCAGCACCCAGGTGGTGGCTGAGAAACCTATTCTGTAAAAAAAGTGCAAAATAATGTAGGAAAAAATAAAAAAAATTGCAGAGACCAAAAGGGAAAAAAAACCACACACAAGAACAATGTACAAATCAATACATAACAATTTTTCTACAGTGAGAATGTACTTTGTAACCTATACAGTGAAAACTAGTGGGATTTTCCTGGACACATACATATAATATCTGTAAGTAAGGGAGGTATGGTGTTAACAGCCACCTTCGTGCCTATAAGACCTCTGGATGGCAGAGCCATACAACTCCTGTGAGATTCCTCCACTTGGACAAACGTCAAGCTCCAGAATTCAAAGGGAACATAATGACCTTCCTACTTGTTCGACCTTGTACCCCTGGAAACTTCATTTAATACATATTTGCTACATGATCTCTGCAGTATCTATATAGCATAACTCATCCCTGTGGTCCCTACACATGAGAACAAACTTCTAAACATTATTTTATATATATAAAAAGATACACTTTTCTACATACAAAAAAAAATAAACTTTTTTCCTGAAAAAAATTACAGTTTATTCTTTTTTAGGGCAGTAGGAAGATGTTTTCTATGCTAGATGGCATTAGACTAATACATAGTGACAGAAAAGATGTAAACTCCATTGATGTGAAATATACACTGAAGACATTTTTTTCAGTCAGTAATAAAAGCGTACAAAAGTTGGAGAAAGTTACCATGTGCTGAAAAAGAATTTCCTTTTTATGAATTGTTTATTATTAGCTTCCAAAACAAGACATCAGTCCTCATAAAAGTGGCTGTAGCATCATTTGTTTCCCTATGCCTCAGCTAAAAGGAGATGTAATTTGCCACATGCCTCAAAGGCTTATGATATAGACAAAGGGATATTGTTGTTGTTGGCTTTTTGGTGTATTTTTTCTGGTTTGGATTTGTTCTGCTTTTTTCCCCAGAGGAAACTAAGGCAAAGCAGAGCTAATGGAAATTTTCATCTGTAGATTTAGAAAATGATATAGTTATAGCTCATAGACAGCAGGTGAAATCTTGCATATCTTGGTCAGTTTTTCATAGACCATAAAGGAACATTTAGTCCTACAAACTAAAGGTGAATATTTTGTAACTCAGCTGCTAAAAGTCATTTCCTAATCCATATTTCAAAACTTACTGTAAAAGTCCAGACTTATGGAAGTGTCAGTCAATCAGCAGTTCCTGCTGTTTTCTGCATGGACAATACATTTGAAAAAGAGATTTTTGTTTTTTATACCCTGCATGAGTACTTAACAATCTCAATTTAAAAGCCCAAGAAGGAGAATCTAGGATAAACTTCTTTTTTTTTTTTTTTTTCCCTTCCATCCTCCCCTTCCCCAATGGGAAGTAAAATTTCACATTGGCAACAAAAAATTGGTCTGTCAGGATAGGAGGTATTGTGTCCTCTATTTAGCCATGGACTTTTCATGTGATTCTTTGAAGTTCCTGAACTTCTGGAATTTGCAGGAGCATTTTGATGCTTAACTTAAACTCCTTGGAGAATTTCCAGTCCAGTTGCTTTTACCTTCTCGAACTCCAAGAATTTTTAGGAGTGGCCTCACAGGATCACAGAATGTTTGAGGTTGGTAGTGACCTTTAGAGGTCAACTGGTCCAGCCCCCACACTCAAACAGGGTCACCTACAGATTGTTGCCTAGGAACATATCCAGTTGGCTTTTGAGCACTTCCAAGGATGGACACTGCACAACCCCTCTGGACGACCTGACTCATTGAAAGTATTTTGTGAAGAACTTGCAGATAAATTGTGTCTGGAAAGAGAAGAAAATTCTGAATATCACACAAATAGAGACAAGAAAGTCTTTCCATATATGTTGGACAATTATGGTTCAGTTAAGAAGCCTGCATTAAGAAGTATAATCAGTGTGTCTTTCTCCATTAACATTCCCCAAATTAAATACATATTAAACATACTTACACAGAGACAAATTTATGATTGAATAATGAAAGTTAACTGTCAACTACTAAGATGCTCTCCCTGTACCATCTTTGACTCTGTGACCAGAAGCTGCAAGCTCTGTGAAGCCATGTTTGGCGGCCTTTTGCCAGCATAGATACCGTGGAGAAGATGCATGCAAGAAGTTCTTCAAAGCATTTTGTATGCTGTATTTCAGATACACTTGAACATAGTATGTCAAATACATATACAATTAACCTATAAACCAAGACCTCTCAAATTGACAAAAATTGATCTTAAAGGCAACATTTGAGTGTGTAATTTATTGATCAGTATGCAATCTGTGTTAAATCCTTTCAGTGAAGAAAATCAACAGAAAATCATGTTTTGGAATTTTGGGGGGAAAAAAAGTAAAAATCGACAATCATTTGGTTTCTTTGATTTTTTTTCCCTCTTGTGGGGAAAAAAAGAAAAACCCAAACCAAAACGATATATATAGATATATATAGAGATATAGATAAGGGACATTGTTTCATTTGAGTTTTTGCTTGGTTTTTCTTCCAAATGTGAGGCCAGATTTTTGTTTAGAAATATTCTCCTTTGCAGTAATTCTCAGGAAGAAAGAAACAAGTTTTACTGTTTAAAAAATAGCTTGTCCATTCTGTGATTCTGTGATTGTCTTAGAAGATAAAGCAGGCTAGATTTTCATATGTTTCCACGTTACTGTTGGCTTGTCATTCCTGGGAGGCTGCATCGTGTTAGAGAAATACCTTAATGAGAATGGTTTCTGATTTTATCACTGACAAATCCTCACCAAAGGGAAGTGTTTGCAAATCTACACTCTCTTTCTTGTTAACTGGCCTGTTCTTTAGTCCTATAGCTCTCTTGAAGGTAGGCAAAATTTACAAGATAGAAAACACAGAAGGCCAGTTTATCTGCAGAACTCTCGTAGTAAGGAAGAATGTGTCAAGAACATGTTTCTGGTGAGTCTCCCAAAATCAGAGGATCAGCTCAAATATTTTTAGTTAAGAAATTAACATCTACACTGAAATCTTGAATATCACAAGCTGCAGAACCTCACATTGCTTGGTTCAGAAAGTTTAGGGACTTATTTCTTAACTGTGGTTTATATTTTAGAGGATGTAAAAATCCAGGTGAGGTGAAATCTAACAGTTTCTTAGATAGCTCTCCAAAATGTATGTATCTTCAGGTTGGAGGGCCTTACCATTCTTTGCTTGTAAAAATGAATGTTCTACAACAGCTGAAAAATTAGGTAGAGGTAGAAGGTATAATTTGGATTCCATCTTTATGTCACAACATTAATGGAAAAAAAAATCTAAAATCAGTAAAGAATAAGCAGATTTTGTCTAATAGGACTACTCTCTCATCAAAGCCTATTAGGACAGCAAAATAATTCTTGCATTTTTCTACCACTCAA
>VXBH01007428.1:63418-73495 GCA_013400035.1 Rynchops niger
GCTGTTTCTAAAGTTGTAGGTCTGATTCTTCTGCAAGTGAAACTGTTAGATATAAAGAACTTTTTTATTTTCTGCCTCCTGGCAAACCGCACAATAGCGCAGACCTGCTGCTGGCAATATTTTGGCTTACGAAGAAAAGCAACTGCTCTAGTACTGCATGTATTAGACAACAAAAACTATGAGGCTGATTATGTTCAGTTCAGTACTGAAGCTGTTGATAGACCTATATATTACATCAGCACAGACAAACATACCCATGCATTCTGGGGGAAAAAAAAAAACATAAAATATATTTATATCTATGTCTGTAATGAAGCTAACGTTGCTTTCTGAAAATATATAGGTGTTAAGAAAAACATAATGTATGCAAAGGAATAGAACTAAAACACTCCAACTGCTTCTTATTTTTAGTTCTCCGGAGCTGCTTAACCTTCTAGAAAATGAACTGTGATACTTTATGTAAAGTTTTGGTACCCTTGTTTTTGAAACTAGCAACAACACAACAAGCTCCATCACTTGTAAATATGTACATGTCAGGGGTTCTTGATATTCCAGTTTCACGTTTGTGAGGATGACAGAAGACATAAAACTAGATTTTTTAAACCTCAATTTATGCACTCATGAGGAGTATGAAGAGCTCAGCTCAGGACAAAATGGATACAGTAAATTTTGGCTCACAGGGACTTCATTTAAATGGGATTTGGTGAATTTTTTTGCTAGCCTGTCTGCTTTTGAATGAAAACGTGTTCCATGTAAACAATTTGGTTCCTGTAGGGGCTGGGTCAATGTCTATGCACCTATGCAAATCTGTTGCACCAACATGAATTTCATTATCCTATGGAAAGAGGAAGAGCAATCCATGAAGAGCAATATGCTTGCAGTTTTCTTTAAGGGTGAGATAATTCAACAGATGTTAAATACTTTTGAAGAACTGGCCATCACTTATTATTTGAATAAGAATACACATGATTTTGGTGCTAACCACATTTTTTAGTTCAAAACTCTTCTGAGTTACAAACTTCGTGGGCTAGATAGAAAAATAGATACCATATTTCAAACTTGGAAAATCTGTTTAAAGAATACTTATAATGTCTGTGTGTCTGTGTGTATGTGTGCATGTATAGCGGTGAAGACTTTACATTTAAAACATATTTTGAAACAGTGTGTATTTACCATATTGAACTAATTAATTCATTTTACCATTAGCTAGTAGTTTGACAAAGTAGGCCTTGTCCCGTGACTGGAGTCTGCCATAAAGTCACTTATCATTCTGGGGACTCTGAGGTTCTAAATATATATATGGAAAAAAAAAAACATTTTTTTCTCTCCTCTGTGGTGATCGGTAGAGAGTAATTTAAAAAAGCAGTGGGAGTGTCAGAAAGGGACTATCCCTGGCCTGAAAAGGAGGTGTTTTCTCCCTGAATTCTATCAAGTCACTCTACGCTTTCCAAGAAGTGAGAGATTCTGTTAATTAAATAGGCTGCAGGATAGCAGCAAGATTGTTCTACATCATAATTTCTGCTTCCGTTTCAAAAGTGTTTTTTCCTGCTCCAAATTCTGCATTATTGCACTGCAGACAAATTATGCAATTGTGTAGGGAATCTCAGGCTGGGGTAGTAATGTCACTGCAACAAGCAAAAAGAGCTTTGCAGCACTGGAAAGTTAACAATAGCAGAAACAGGTTAGTTTTGTTTTACAAAGCAACTTTAGAAGAAAGAAAAGTGAGCATAAAGCACAAACAGCAGGATATATAAGCTTCAGCATGGGAGGTTTATTAACTGGAATAATTTCTTTTGCTATTTCTATAGTCTTAATCAGCGTGCTTATCAGCATTGCTAACGTATTTACTTTCTCAGCACCCCTCTGTGTAATGGGAGTGTTTCCAAGAGAAGAAGCCAAAGTTTCTTGGAAGTTGAGGACTGTACAAGAAAGCAAAGTTTCCTTCAAAGCCTCTAGACTTTCAGACTCATCTTTGAAAACAGGGAAAGTACAGCCAGATCTTTTTTCCTAGCTTATTCACTGAGCTCCATCTTTTAAAAGCACTTTGACAAACATCTCAAAGTTTAAGGTTAGGAAGGTGTAACTGGTGAATTTGCTCAGTAAATCTCCCTGGAGCCAGGGAGCTGCTCATCTCCCTCCAGCTCTGGTTAGCAATTGCCTGGAAGGACACCATGATTTCTGTTCCTATTGGCATTTGTGATTTGAAAGAAGCCAGACAGGAGATGTGACCCCTGGAGAAGAGGGTTAACTGAGTCTATATGCCAGCAAGATGTTTACTTTCTGTGCTTCAGTCCCCTACCGTGTAAAGTACAAATAACGACTTTTATCTCCTTCTTTTTGTCTTTCTGTTATAAAGCTGAAATCAATAAACTCCTTAGGACCAAGCTGTCTCTTTGTAGGCATGTGTTCAGCACCTATACCACAACCATTGCCCCTCAGAGACTTCCAACAATGCAAATATCCATTATCTGGCTATTTAGAAGGAGGCTGGATGTTCTAAAGATTTTCATACAATTCCATGGGTTTAAACAGCCCATAATCCCTTTAGCCTGGAAAGCAAGAAGTTGTTGCTATCCTTAAATGATTCCTAAATAGACAGAAGTTTATAAGTATATTCTTGTTCAAGTGGGTCATCTGTAAGATCTATCCAGACAGATACATCTGACAGTTTATGAAAGATCTTTTACTGATGATTGGCTGGGTATCTAAATAAAAATCTTTAGTGATTGTTAATTTCCAGATCAAAATGGCTCAAAAAATAAATTAATAAAAATACAGGTTTCTTTTAAAAATATGCATGATTACTACCAGCATTTCTCTAGTGTATTTCACAGCAGCTTGTCTCTTCAAATGGCACAAAGTAACAGATTTCTGAGGCTGGCCCTGAAAAAAAAGCAGTTATGAGAAGAAAGCAGACCAGTATTTGCAGCTATACCCACAAAAACATAAGAGTAAATAAAGGCTTTTTCTCCTGCCACTTGCCACTGATAAAAGAGACAGCAAGCACAACCCTTAGGAAAAAAAAAAAAGGGGGGTGGGGGGGACAAAAAAAGATTTTTCTCCCTCTGAACAGTGCACTGGCTCCTACCATTTTTCAGGTGGAATGGAAACATGTGGGATCAATGCATTTCCTAATTTTCACTATTTCCACTCCACAGCAAGACAGAGTGTTTTAGAAGAGAGCTGCATTTCCCTCATGGGCTTGGTGACATTGACGCACGCTTTTCACTGTGAGGATAAACCACAGCGCTGTTCAGAGATGGAAAGCAGACCTCACTGGGAGGCTTGGGAAGTGCTGGTAATTGCCACAGAAGACTGACTTCAACAGCTTTGTCTTCTTGCAAAACTGATTTTCATGAACTGATAAACAGGCTTCAATTAAACAAATTTTCAGAAAGATGATGACTAAAATATCCTCGACAAAACGCTCCTGGTAACAGCAGCTTTTTCCAGCTATGAAGGAATTTTGACAGTCAGCCCATCCGCATCTACTGTGGATGGAAACGGATTTTAAAATCAAACAAAACCCATGAGCCATTTAAAAGCAGGCTTTTCAGTGACCCCAACCTGTTCTGTTTTCAATAGCTGCACTTCATTAAAGGCTCAAATGACAGGCTTAGATACTAAAGTCAATACCTTCAGAGTAGTCCTCCAAATGTGTGTCTTTCTAAGGTTTTCAGCTGTCACCATTAGCAAAGTGTCTGAGTTTCTTCCCTAAGAAATCAATAGCAAAATGACCAACAGAGTCCTATGGTTTACCATATTTTCTGGTATCTTCGTTTGAAAATGCATTTAATCCATCTGTTGTGGGGGTGTAATTCTACCACAGGTTTAAGAGCAGCTTTCTTACTTCCTGCTAAGGGTATCACCGCCATATCACTGCTGTCAGTATTAGGTTCCACATATGAAACATGCATGTACACACCTAGGTACTATGCTTAAATATCAGTACTACCTATATGATAAGCAAATTACTCAGAGATGCCTGCCCTCCTGAAAGATGGAACAATGTCCTCAAAGTATCAAAGCAAGCCATGAAAAAGACATAAAATTCATCATTCACTCTGACAACCAGCCCACCCACATACCAAAACTCCTGCCCAATTCCTGAAGGACAAACTGGGAAAAAAAATCATGCCAGGCCTATGCCATAGTCACCTATTAGGTATCCATGGGGTTGAAATGTACACAATGAACACGGAGAACATTTCAGAATCTGTCCATAAAATGGTTTCTCTGGAGGAAATAGTCCAGTAAAAAAAAAAATAAATTTCTTTCAAGCTCTCGCTTGCAATTCTTAATTCTGACCTTTTTTATCCACAAACATAAATTCCAGTTAGAGGCTTCTCTGCCCTGTGTTGAGGAAAATCTTTGCTTAATGTACTGTGTTAACTCTGACCTTCCAGGCTTTAGGCAACTCCAACTATTATCTTCAATAACTTGTTTATGCCTAGAGAGGTTTGATCACATTTTCTCTTGAGCCTCAGGATCTGGGCTTGGCACAATTCATTGGTTTAATAAAGTCTATGACAGTCTTTGTGTTTTAAATCTACACACTGGCCCGCTAACGTCTTACATCTCAGAACAAGGTGCAGCACTGTTCCAGGTGGCACTGCCAATACCTCTGCTATGCTTCTGAAATGCCCAGGGTTAGAAGGACACCCTATAAACACAGATCGAGCTGCAAAAAGTGTAGTATCTTCTCTTTAACCAGACTCTGTTTTGGGTGCATATTAAATAATATAGCAAGTTACTCTGTTTGGTGTGCATGAAGCAGATTTTCTTCTAGCGCAGAGGGCAGGAAAAGCATCACAGAAAGGATGACAGAGTCTTCAGGAGGAGTGAATTCAGCATGATGGTTTTCCAAGATGAGCATAGGAATACCAAACATGTATGAAAACAGCACCTCCCCATCCCTCACCTGTGTCAACATTTTGGCAAGGAGGATATTCACCAGTGACATGAGCATTCCCAGTCTCAACTGGTGTAATTCAAGACAGTTGTCAAGTATCTCCGACATCCACTGATGTCCTGTCCCCTTTAGCTGTACAACTGGCAGTTTAAAGTTCCCAGCGCTAAGCTTGCAACTAACTTTTGCCTAAATATTGATAAGACACAGGCACAAACAGCCACTGCCAGTAATCCTGGGGTAAGTTCAAGCACACAGAGCCTTCACAACGGAGAAACACAATGAAAATCTGTGGCGATAAGGTTCCCATGCGGAAAAACCTAGCTGGCAATATGCTGCACTGCTGGATTCTTCACATGGGATTCAATTGCACTACCAAACTGTTTCCTTTTTCATGAAATGTGTTAGTGTTGAGTTTTTTCTTTCATCAATTTGAGTCTCATTGAAGAGCATTCATTTGTTTTAGAGATCTGAACAATCATATTGCTCCTGGAAAGCAATGACTGTCCTCCACTTGAATTTGACAATGAGTTCCTGCAACAAATGTACAAAAGGCTCTTTTTTCTTTATAAAATTCAGGGCACATGTGTTATGAAAGATGCAAAGAGGGAGTGCAGATTGTCCCTCTAATCTTATTTTATTAACTGGTGTACATACAGCTGCACTGAGTTCCAGAGTTAACAGATATATATTCACCTTGCTTACCTACCTCCTTGCAATGATGGTGTTCCCCAGTCGTATGCAGAGGACAGACTTTTAAATGAATGATTACCAATATCCTGTTGCTTCATTTGCCCAGTCCATGAGGGAGTTGTAACTTCTTTAAGAAGGCCAAAGCTCTCTGGTATGCCCTTGTCTTCTCTCCATAAAGGTAAAAGCCTCATCTGAGCATAGTCCTTCAGTGTACGTGACTGGAATAGCTTCCCAACCTATTCATCATAAGGATGGTGGTAATGTTATCCGTACATTTCTTACTCTTCGGAAGAATGCTGACAGTGATAAAGTTTTCAATGTGAGGACAGAAAGTTCCAGATGTCCTCAAATACTATTATTTGCAGAGATGTGTCTTCAGTTAAAGAAAATCTGCTCAGGAAGCAGAGCAAATGAAAAAATCTGCTAGAAGACAAAGTGCCTGAAAAAATTTAATTTCTACAAGTGAAGGGGGGAAATGAAGATGGCACATTGCAAGCCCATATGAAATACAGGAGATAGTTCCTGTAGGAAGTGGAAGTTAAAATCTTGAGCCCACTGAGGTCAAGAGTGAGGAGGGCACAAAGTTTCACCCTCCTTCTCCATGTCTCCAGGGTATTCCCCGAGTCTGCTGAGTACATACTGTACTGCAGTGGCGATTCTAATGCAAAAGAGGTAGTGGTCTCATATCAATCGTCACATGAAATGCCAAACTGGCGATGTGATGCAGCTTGTCCCAGGACTAGCAGAAATTCACACATGAGGGTGAGGAGCCAGCTTGTCATCTCATCTACATAAAAAAGGCCAGTCAGGATTATTTCCCCCTCTCTTTTCATTTCAGTGGTTTAGCATCTAATCCTTGTTACAGGATTAACTTTCTAAACCTCAATAAATCACACAAGGAAAAATAACAGCATGTTCCCTGACAGACAGCACCTTTGTAAACTTTGAAATCCCCTTGACATGTTTGTTTACTAACTTCCTTCTTCAAATTACATACCTGTTCTCTACTTATTTTTATGCATATATCTGTGAATACATACACATGCGTGTATATATAGACATACATGCTTAAACACACACATGCACACATTATTATACATTCACTCAGGAGTCTATATTATCCATACCTAATTCAAAGTGAGTCTATTCTTGCTCTTAAAAAACTTAATCAAATCATCACTTCAGTTTAATGAGAAATAAATAAAGAACACTTTAAAATGCAATTCTCTGTAAGGAAAGCACTGACAGTTTCTCTCTGCTGATGGAAAGCATGCAATACCTTGTAGAGGGTGAATTAGTACATGGGCATGACCGTCAGAAAAATAGGTTTGACTCCTTAAGAAAGAAAGGCCATTGCCCTCACTGTGCTCGCAAGTTCAGAAAGCACAAAGCAGCTTTTATGCTTTTTTGTTTGCTTTAATGTCCCAGACAGCCTCAACTGAAACAGGCTTGCTGGATGATGCAGAAAATTCACGTATGTGGAAACCAGACCCATCCAACCAAAGCAAAATATACCCTGAAAGATTTAGCAACAGAGACATAGTAACACTTATATGCCTCTCTCTCCTGTCGTCTCCAAAGAATCCAAAATGTAAGAAACACATGAAGTTCAGCTATCCAGCTGAAAAACAAACAAGCACTTACTGTCTCCAGCAAAATGACCTTGCTGAAGTGCCCTTGTTTGTTAAAACAGGGTGCGGCACTGTTCCAGGTGACAATGTCACACTGAATAGCATTGTGAATATTTGTACTTTGGGGTCCTTCCGGAAGGAAGGACTTATAACATTCCTTCTTATGTTTCAAGTAGTCTTCACTGTCATTTGAATGACATTACCTACTCTGTGGTGACATGAGAAAGCTTGCTGCCTCTCACACTTCACCACAAGGGCTTTTTTTTCCAATTAGAGAATACAGATGTGAAAGCTTCATGTGTGTACTTGCACAAAACAAGTTTGCCTGTAAAAGCTGTACATTGGCAGAACAAAGTGCACTGTCACTAATGTCAGAGTAAAAAGGAGTTGTTGAAAACCATCCAACACAGATGAGCAGAAAGTACAGCCTCGATTTCCAAAGTAATGCACAGGGAAAAGAAGTCAGTTGTGCCTGATGAGGTGTCTCAGTCTCCAGCATCTGCTGCTATGAACCTGTTGCACATGGGGATTGTGGCATCCCTGCACTACCATCTGCACAAACTGTCCACTTACCCTTAGCAGCATAATGCCTTCCTTTACAATTCAACCCACAGCAATTATTAACAGATTTCATTTTAGCCTCTTGCAAATGTGTACCTTATTTTCACACTTTACTCTGCCAGAAATCATATAGTCAGACTAGTAGTGCAGGCTTAAAGTCACATACATTCTCAAGATCAAAACTAAATGCTACAAACAAAAACCCCAAAAGAAATCCCACCACTCTGCTTTTTGAAAACTTGAATATTTCACTGGTTTCAAGAAGCTTGATTGCTTTCCTGCTTGCATTTTGCATTTGAAGTGGGTTTTTTGTGCAACAAACAGTATTTATCTCCCCTTTGTAGTGGCAAACAATTGTATTTGCATGTTGCTCTCTTCCTAGAACACTTAACAATTAAAAAAAAAAAAAAAAAGAAATAAAGAAAAACTATAATTAAAATTGCATCCCGAGGTCTTTTAATTTCCTCAGGACTTATGAGACTAGACTTAGGGAATTCATAAAGTCAGCCAGCAGCTCATTCAGCCTTTCCTCTTCCATTGTGAAAGATGCTTGGAAGAGAGGCGTCTGGAGGAGAGCCTGCACTTGAGGTCTGGAAGCAGTCTTCAGCCCTCATGACAAGTCCACAAAAGTTCCAGCTGGGCAGAGCGCTACAGAAACGGTCAGGGAACAAAAGCTAGACTTAGATATCTGCTCTGTGATAACATGGGTTTGCCCACCCCTATCTGCTACTTACCTCTGTGGCTATATATGCAAAGTAATTAAACGAGTGAACAAACAAACAAACCAAAAAAATAAAACTATCTTTACTAGAAATGTGCTTCACAGTCTAACTCTACATGTTTACTGTTTATTTGCTTGTATTTAGCCTAACTTTAACAACTAAAGCTGCCTTTAAGCATCGCCTCCCTCCCAAGGAAACATGGGATCCACTGGTAGCAGCTTGGGAAAGACAACTACAAAAATTAAAAAGTGGCAAAGCAAAAAAGTATAGGATACGTCAATTTAATATTTTATATTTTATTTTATTATGTATAGAACCTTCATATTCCTGTTGCTAGATGAAAGGAGAACTAACAGCTAGCAGATCAAAGGGTGCACAGTCTGGAGGCAGAATCTGCCTTAATCCTTCCCAAAGCACTGTTAGGCACAGCCAGCCTCTGGCCAAAGAATGAGGCCACATAGTTATACCAAGTCACCGAAACCTCCATGCAAAGAGTACGATAATTATTTTGAGTTCAATAGTTTTGTCATCTGCAATAGCCAATCTGTTTCTGGAAAGCTGATAGATAACTATGTATGTTATAAGCCACCTAAAATGGCTCCAAAAAACATTTTTTATTTTAGCTGGACTTGCTGAATCCTTCTAATGAGTATGTGCTTTTTCCTTCAGCAGGAATGTAGTAATAAATGATATTTAATGAAAAATCTGGACAGCATTTATAAATTTGGTGCTAACTCCCACAGATATATCTGTACAAGGTATAGGCAGAGCAAAAATCAAGATGCGGAAGGGTGGGAATTAAATGCAAGAAAGTTTTCAGGAATTCTTAATAAACTAGTCAACCAAACCATCTGGGAATTGTCTATATCCCTGCAATTTCAAGAGTCAGTTCCTGAATTTGTTCCTCAATACCTTCTTGGTTTTCCTATACATATCTTCATTGACTTGCAAAAATAATTAACTTCAGAATCAGTATTCCGGGATTGTTATCTGTCAAGTGATTTTAAAGAGAAAGAAATATGAAATATGGAATTTAACTTCCATCATGGAACTAATGAAAACATCTAATTCTTTTTTTAATCAAATAGCACTCAGAGCAGCCACTGAAACACTGTCTATACTCTGATTAGGTAGCTATGGGCATTAAAACTACATGATCAATTACATTTTATATAGATATATATATACACGTAAGTTTATGAAGGGAGGCTGGAAGGATATTTTAGAGAGATATGATGACTTTGTTCTTCCTCGTGTGCCTTGTTCTCCTCTAACATTAGGTGAAGATGCTTGAGTCAGATTTCATCATCAGTCTGTTTCCTGATCCAACATTCAAACCGAGACTTCTCACAGGTAGACACTGCGGTGAAACAGGAGAAACAGAAAAAAGAGTTCCAGAGAGTCTGTAAAAATGTTTATGGCCACTGCAGGCAAGAGGATAGGAAAGAATATGCTACTGAAAAAGTAAGTATAGTGTCTGCTAAACCTGTAAAGGATTGAATAGAAGTCAGCCTGGCATTCAGAGGTTATTCTTGCTCCCTAATCAGCTGTCAAGGACAAT
>VXBH01007428.1:81112-97425 GCA_013400035.1 Rynchops niger
AAAAAAAAAAAAAAAAAAAAAAAACCACCACAAAACAAAAAAAAGACACCTGCAAAGTTTTCTAAGGGAATAACATTTGATGTAATTTATTTGGACTTCTAACAGGCTTTGATGAACTCCCTTGTGCAGTGGAATTCTTAAAGTGCTGCCATGGACTAGAAACAGGTGGTGAAATTTGAATGCTACTGAAGTGAGAGTTCTGTCATTGAATTCAGTGAGGTTATGCATTTAGCCAGAAAATCCCAGTGGGAATGAATGGTCGTTTTCCAACTTGGCAAAAATATCAGAATGCAGTAATGCATGCATCTCTGCTAGGGTTGGTTTTGTACAGGATAGTTATACAAATATAAATTAAACCCTGAAAACANTAAACCCTGAAAACAAGGGTAAGACTGAGATGCCAGAAATAGCAACATGAAACAAGTTAGTCAATATTTGAGAAGACTTTGCAGAAGCTCTCACAGGGTACCAGAGCAAATTTCAGTAATAAATGCAAGGTCACACCTTTTATGAGCACTGATCTGAACTACTGATCAATGCTGTTTGACTCTATAGGTACTAGAACAATCTAGGAAAAAAAAAAAAAAAAAAAAAGTCATAGTGGAAAAACAAGGTGAGGNTAGTATAACTAAATATTTATGAAAATTTTAGCAAAAGAGAAACCACTCAATTTCTGTTTGAACAGATGTCTGGATTCATAAGTATCTCTTTGCTCATGTTGCTCCTCCAATTTGGCAGAAATGACACATCTGCCCCTTCTCTCCTCCCAGGCCCAATAATTAGACACTGAAATTGCAAAGCCAGAAAGTCAAACCAAACTAACAGAAACATATTTGTGAATAGACTTTCGGTGCAGCTTGTAACATTTATCTACTGAGAAAACACAAACAGAAATTTTCGGAGATTTATAATTCAGCCATTGACACAGATGAGGGTTAGGAGTAGGGAGCAGGCCAACATGGCTGTCATTGGTGTGCCTATCTGCTATAGACCTCCTGACCAGGAAGGTGACACAACTGGAAGAAGCCTTACAGTTGCAGGCCCTGGTCCTCATGTAGAAATATAATGACCCTGATACTTGTAGCTGGGACAGCGGAGGAGAGCACAATCGATGTGTTTTCTGGAGTGCATTGTTGATAACTTCCTGAGGAGCTAATGTGGAGAGGAACCCTACTGGACCTCCTCCTGACAGCAAGGACTGGCTGGGGACAAAACTTAGGGGTGACCATGAGATAGTGAACTTCAGAAGCCTGTGAGAGTGGAACACAGCAAAAAGTGGAGACCCAGGCTTCAGGGGAGTAGGCGTAGGCCTGTTCAGAGAGCTTCTTGGAAAAAAACCATGGTATATGGCCATGAAGAGAAGAGGGGTCCATGGGAGATTGTTGATATTCAAGGATCACCTCCTTCAAGCTCAAGAAGTGTCGATCCTGACACATAAAAAATCATGCAAAGGTGGTAGGCAACATGCATGGATGAGCAAGGAACTCCTGACTAAACTCAGACATAAAACAGGTGTACAAGAGGTAGAAGCAGAGGTATGTAACCCAGGAGGAATATAGAGATAATGTCTGAGCTTTCAGGGATGCAGTTAGGAAAGCCAAAGCCTACATGGAGTTGTATCTCACAAGAAACATAAAGGACAAGGCAAAAATCTTGTACAGATGTATCAGTAGCAAAAACATGTCTAGGGAAAATGTGAACCAGCTGCTGAATGGGGCAGAGAACCTGGTGAAAAAAGAGACAGAATAGGCTGAGGTACTCAATGCCTTCTTTCCTTTGGTCTTAACTGCTAAAACCAGTCTCCAGAAATCCCTGACACCTGATACCATAGGGAAAATCTGGAATAAGGAAAACTTACTCTCAGTGGAGAAGGATCAGGTTAGGGAGTACTTAAACAATACAGACATACACAAGTCCATGGGGCTTGGTGGACTGTACCCATGAGTGCTGAGGGAGATGGCTGATGACATTGCATGGTTACTCTCAATTATCTTTGAAAGGAGGTGGTGACTGGGAGAAGTTCTTGAGGACTGGAAGAGAGCAAATGTCACTCCCATCTTCAAGAAGGGCAAGTAGGATCTGGAATACTACAGGCTTGTCAGCCTGACTTCAATCCCAGGGAAGGTGGCGGAACAACTGATTCTGGATGCCATTTCCAAACACATGAAGGACAAGAAGGTGATCAAGAGTAGTCAGCATGGATTTAGGAAGGGAATACTGTTCTTAACAAACCTGACAGATTTCTGCAATTAAATGACTGTCTTAATGGATGAGGGGAGAACAGTAGATCTTGTCTGTCTTGACGTTTGTAAAGCTTTTTGACATTGTCTCCTGTAACATCTTCATTGACAGATGAAGTACAGACTAGATAAGAGTGTATGGGGCGGATTGAAAACTGGCTGAACTGCTGGGCTAAAAGGGATGTAATCAGCTTCACATAGTTGGAGGCTAGACACTGCTGGTGTATACCAGGGATCAATACTGAGTTCATAAACTCTTTAACCTCTTCATTTATGACCTGGTAGATGGGACAGGGTGCACCCACAACAGGTTTGCAGAGGTAGGAGAGACTGATACACCAGGTGGTAGTGCCACTGTTCAGAAGGACATGGACAGGCTGGACAGGGACCTGACAGGCCCCTGTCTTCATGTTGAACATAAAGTTCAACAAAGGGAAATGCCAAGCCCTGGAGCTGGGAAGGAATAACTCCAAGCACAAGTATGGTCTGGGGGCTAACCATCTGGCAAGCAGGTCTACCGAGCGGGAGGTGGGGGTCCTTGTTGGGACAGCAAGCAGAGCATGAGCCAGCAATGTACCCTNGTCTAGTGCAGGACTGTAAAGAAGAGGAAGGGACTGGAGCATCTCTCTCATACAAAGAGAGACTGAGAGAGCTGGGACTTTGCAGACTGGAGAAGGTTCAGGGAGGGTATATATATATATTTTTTTATATAAAATATATATAATTTTTTAATAATTTTTAATATATATATAAAAAATACCTAATGTGTGGAGTAAAGCTGATGAAATCAGATTTTTCTTACCGGTGCCCAGTCACAGGACAGAAGGCAATGGGTACAAAATGAAACACCAAAAATTTCATCTGAACATAAGGAAAAGAGTTTTCTTACTGTCAGAGTGATAAAATACTGGAAGAGGTTCCCTAGAAAGTTTATGGAGTCTTCAGCTGTGAAGATATTCAAACCTCAGATGAACTTCAAAGTCTTATTGGAAAGCAAGGAAACACATTTAAAAAACAGTACTTAAATAGGTTTAACAATTCTTTTTACATGAACAAAGCAAGATATTTTACCCTAATTTTATACACAGAAATGTCTGAGCTGTTAGAGTTGAATCTCTAAAAGAAGGGTAAAGCTACATCTGTGACCTAATATAGGAATGTTCTGACCGAAGCAGCAACCGACAACTGGATCTTTTAAAGCAAATATTCAGCAATCTTTAACTCAAAGTTCTATCTGTTCTACCAGCAATGCTCACCAGGAAGGTGTACTAGTACATGGGGAAAGTACAGTTGCATCCAGCTGCTGCTGCAAAATAACAAAGGCTGTAGTATGCATCTGAGTGACAACCATGGTGTTCCTTGGTAGAGACAGATTTCTTGCAACATTCAGGTGGGTTATTTCACTTGGACAGTACTTCAAATACGTGGAAAAGGTTGGGTCCCAAGTACCATCACTCAAATATGCAACTACAAAAGAGCACAAATACCTGCATTTGCCTCCTTTTCAATCTCGAGGACATCCATTTTTAGCAAAGAAATTTGCAAGGATAAAACATCACCCACTCAGGAAGGTGCAACTGTGTTTCTCTAAGTGCATAACTCCACCAAATTTCTATCTGTTATGGTTTAAAGTTAGCTACTGGGGAATTAACTGTACAGATATCTGCACTTTAATGCTGGCTCATCTGACAAACCTGAGATAAAATAGGACTTTTTTGCTAGAGAGCATGAATATCTCTGCCTCACACTACACGTCCCATATAGATAGACAGTAATGCACATGAAGGCCAAACTGTGTGACTTGTGTGACAATCAATTAGTCACATAATTACAAACAGGTTCCATATAGCTGGCTTGAGATTCAGAGCTTCAGTCCCCGCTCTCTATGTTGAAACATCAGGCCGCTGAACATAAAATTGCCTGAATGCACTAAATGTCATTTTTCTTCAGTAAAAATTGGAAGGGTATCCTTCAGCCTGACAGAAAAAGGGGTTAAATTGAACCATTTGGGAAGAAAAAGGAGGACTTTTCATAGATTCACCCCTGCTGGGGCAGTGTCAGGGGTGGTAGCAATGTAGGTGCATTGGAAGAAACTGTGGCAGCTGCAAAACTTTTTCTGATTTTAAGTACTTTGTTCGCAGGATGAGAAGAAGCGGAGGATAAAATGCCACCAGGTGGCTGAAATTAGCATTCTCAATGTTGCTATTCTGTTCTGGTGCTCATACTCATTCCATACTGAAGCTACATAATATTGCCTGTAGCAAGATGGGTGGTGTGTTGTTTTTTTTTTCTTAAATGGGTCGTAACTATAGTAACCCTGTGTGTATTGGAGGCATGTACTCAAATCAGGCTACCTCAGCCAAAATCCATTCTTCTGGAACAATTCCTGTACAGCTGAGAAGAGTGGTAAATGGCCACTAACTGTTACTGTCCCTAAAGTGACTTAAAAGCTATAGCTGGAATAAGGTCTCCATGGCCTAGATAACGCTAATGAAGGGAGATGGAATGAAATTCTTGCAGACACTAAGTGGGTTACTTGAATCTTGTCCCTGAAAGCTACCACCCATAGGCAGCACATTTGTATTGATGCACAGTACCCTCAATTAGCAGAGATGTAATAAGAGATTTTATTATTAATCGGGGAGCTAAGGGAATACCTTGACATATGGGTAATGTTTTTTGTAAAATTTCCATGGTGCAGTTACATGGCAGATACAATTAGTGTCTAACAAGGCACTACATTTTTTTACAGACACATTGGGGAACAAATATTTTAGAGAGTATTTTCAAGGCACCTAATGTGTGTATGTCTGGCCTGCCAGTTGGAGAACTGAAAGGTGCCACAAAATGAGGATATTCTGGCACTTTATCACTCAGCTGAGGGCTGGTGACATGGAGAACAGGCAAGGGGGAAAATGAAAGTATTGCAGAAGTTCTTTCTCCTAATGGCCAATTTGGGAATACTTCAGGCAATTAACAGGCAGTCTGCTGATTCAAGAACATATGAAAAATTATTATACACAATATGTTCATTTGGGATGCTGAAGAAAACAAGTCTCCAAGTTATCCAGTTTGAACACTTATATGAAGAAACAATAAACCAATAAACACAGTGCTGACAACAACTAGTTTCCTGGCTGGGAAGTTTCATTCTGTGAAATTTTGGCAATAATTTTAATGCTTTTAGAGAACAGCACTGAGAGGGAGTGAAATAATTCTTCCCTGAATACTAGCTCCACCAGCAGATGTGTCGACTACAGACAGACTGTTCCTAACAGTAAACTCCCCTTTTTACTGAAACTGATGATGCATTAAAAAGTAAAAGACTCCCCTAACCATGTCTGTCTTTAAAAAAAAAAATTCACAACATAAAGCTTCTGTATGTGTCTTCATTTTGATAAGTGGTGTTGCTGTATACATAAAAATTACAGACCTTTGTCTTTTTCTTTAACATTCTCTTTATTATGGAATAGGACATATCTCAGAATGCCAGACACTAAATCTAAAACATCCCAATGCTAATAGATTTTGCTGGTGGTGATTACACCCAGTGTTCATTTGTAGGGAAGCAACCATAGGTTCTTACTGATTTTGTATTCTGAAATCTGTATCACCTTTTACAGGCTTATTATTATAAGATCAATTCTTTTTAGATACATGTATTTCCCCACAATACTAAGGTAATATGCAATCACATTCCATAATTTTCATTACTCTCTTTTTAGACTATAGGAGACTTAAATGTCGGACTTTTGAATTAACCCCATTCTTCTGACAGACTTTCAACTTGGTCTGCAGGTTTATTCTGTGTTGGTACACTAGACTTAAGGTTGTTTTCATTAAAGAGTCATATTGTGATATGTTTTCATTAAGTAAGATATATTCTTATAAACTATATTCTGTTTCTTTAATCACTTTCATCTCACACCTTCTAATGTCTTATTGTTCAAAGAATCCAATTTATAATTTGAATTGGGTAGAATCATGTTGAAAAATCTTGAACCCTGGCAAAGAGAATGAAGACAAAATTAGGACTGTTTATTCCATTTTCTGAGACTGATATGCCAGTTAGCCATTTGCAAACTCTAGTCCTGCAACTTTCACAACATCGTCCAAAAGCATTTAGCCTTTTGGACTACTAGTCCCTAGTAGGGAGCCTAAATTAAAAGAATTTCCTCTTCTCATTGGATTGCAATACACATGGAAGAAAGAAAAGAAAGAAAAGAAAGAAAGAAAATAAATAAAGAAAGAAAAGAAAGAAAGAAAAGAAAGAAAGAAAGAAAAGAAAGAAAGAAAGAAAGAAAGAGAGAGAGAGAAAGTAAGTTAGTTCAGCTTGTTTTTCACTTATGATCAATGTATTTGTAGTAAGTAACAAATTTATTTATTTTTTTAACTGTTGTCCCCATCTGTGCTTAATCTGACCTTATCTGTCACTGGGATCCACAATATGAAGAAAAGAATTTCCTCAAGAAACAGCTCTGAAAAGAAATTATTTTACCCTGATCAAGATGCATGTGGAGACAATCATCTGCCTATGGAAATCAAGTTGAACTGCAGTAATAAAAATCCTGTGGTGTATTGAACTGCATTGCTATATAAGGCAGGAAAACCTATTAATACTTTGCATTATAGTTATGCTTTTTATTTCAGTTTTGAAGAGAGTGAACTGCAGTTCCAGTGAATTTCCTCACTTCATAAGAACTTCCTGAGCTCCAAGAAACTCATTCAAATTCAAGGCTGCGTTGTGCAGTATGTTGTTTATCCACAAACCAAAAGACATTTACTATTCTACAGAGCTCACAAAACCAAGTGGGTAAAGAATATAAAAAGAAAATATTTCATCTCCGTTTCACAGATGAGAAACTGAAACAGAGAGATTAAGCTTGGTCTGAGCACACCAGCCAGAAGAACTGAAGAACAGGCCTTATGGATCAAGTCCTGTGATTGAAAAAGACATCCCTCTTCAAGTCTACCATGTCATAGTTATAGCTATTTACAAAGAAAAAAAGAAAAACACTCCCATAAGTTCAAGAAATGCATCATCATCAAGGTCTTTTTCTATCTCCTGAGTATACAATCAGGGTTATAACTGTCTTTTTCATGTCGTTTATTTTATTTTAACCTGTGAAATTTCTAAAGACCATTGACCTGTGAAATGCAAATGGATTTCCCTATAAACTGTCCTTGGGAAATTGTAACTCCCTAAACAAAAAATGATTGTTTCATTTGTGGCTTACTTCATTTCTGGATGGTGACCCAAAAGATCTTGCAACAGTCTGAAACATATCATTTCATCTGTAGGAAATGTGATGCTCCACTCATGTTCTACCACTTAAGAGGTAGTTAAGGGTAGAAATAGTTCCCTGTTATTATTTTCTATTTACAATATGGGAAGGAAGCCAAGAGAGAATTTTGACTCACACTGTCATGTGCATTTCCAGTGCAACTGGAAATATTGTGCTTTTTACTAGGAAAACAGGAGGTTTTCCAGTTGTAATCAGAAGTTAACTTATGCTGGAACTGAAAGGTCCTCTGTATCCTCAGCAGCGCACATGTAGGCAGGGTGTACTATTTGCTACCACTCTCACCTTTGTCAGGGTTTTTTTCTAAGGATGCCAGTGCTACATCTCAGTGTACTTAAGGCACTCTGAAAGGGAGTTCAATAGGCACACTACGAACATGTCTAATAAATAGGTGGCAAGTCCCAGGTATATTTGCTGTACAGTGGTCCTGGAAATTGTCCCTGAAGGAACACCCTTCTGCTTCCAAGAAGCCTGACTAAGCATATAATTAAATAAGTGTCAGCTAAACAGCAGAACAATAGCTCTGTACCAATTTCAGACAGGCTTCCTGCTGAATTTGCCAAACATTTCCACAGCACCTACTGTTATTTTGACACTGGAGATATGAGGATAGTGCTAATGATGAGACTTAATTTTGCACAAGGTCTCACAGTATAGATTAACATGTTTAAAACATAATAAACCACCATTAAGAGACCTGGTTGAAATATTTATAAAATATTAAAAATGAAATTTTCCCAAGAATATGAGCTAATGATTGAAAAATGACTGTCACTCACACGACTCTGTAGAAGGACTAGTGGCATTTAAAAATGCAGCTAGCCTGCAGCTCACCTCTGTAATTCTATCACCCCAGACATTTGTTTTCCTATTCCACTGCCCTGAAAGCCACCCACTGCATAGCTCTAAACTCATATGGAAAACACCTCCACATCACAAGACAAGTGTAACAGAATCAAAATTATCACCCAGAAAGCAAGACCTTTTGTCAAATATAGGGTTTGATTCTCAAGGTTAGAGTTTATTGACACTGGTACATTTTTATTCAAAATTGTTTGCCTAAACAGGACATGATGCAAAGTTGCTTCTCTTAGTGGGAGATTTTGACCATAACCTGGAACTTGTCCTTCATAGGAGCTCATCTGTGAGCAACCTAGCACATGCCAGAGAAACACACACCCCACACGCACCTCAGCATTACTCTGGGGAAATATGCTATTTTGTTTTGTTTAGACTTGCCCTGTGCTGGTCTAGCCAGTATGCCAGCATCTTTACATTCAGAACATGGACCTTCAAGGCCTGAATTCATACCAGATCTATGACATTTTTCGCCCCATCCCTTGCGAGCTGTGAGCTCCTGATGTTGATAAAGGTGCTCATCTCTGTGTGCTCAAATGCTCCAAATCTCTCCATCTGTGGTGAGCTCTTCTGAGAAGACACCATTCTGCCGCAAAAGGCACATCAGCTTTCCAACAACCAAGCGACTTCAGGGAGAATGACGTGCTTTTGAAAAAACTTCTTTCTATCTCCTTACCATTAAGGAGAATATCATTAGCAAATAAGAACTAGTTCCTATTTGGAAGCTAGTAAGGCAGTAATATCTAACTTGCCTGACCTATTTGACACCAGCAGCTTTAAATTCCAAACTTAAAATACATACAGACACTTGTAAAAAGAAAAAAAAAAAAAACCACGGAATTTTAAAGCCAGGACAGTAATTCCTGCTCTCTGCCAGCAAAACATATTTTTGGCAATCTTCTATTATTTTGCCATTATGTGCTCTACTTATTTAAGAATAAACGTGCATCATATTAAATATACCAACAAAACCTCAAGATGGTGTGTATGGGGGGGTGGGGGGTGGTGTTTGGAGGACTGGTGTGTTTTTAAAGGTTTATTTGTTGTGGGGGAAGGAGTTGCATAGTGTGAATATCAGATTTGTGGTAAATGCCACAATATTTGGCTTTGTTTCAAATAGATAAATAAATAAATATGTATTTAGTTAATTTATGTGCTTCATACTATCTGCTGTTGAATTTAGTTGTATTAGCACAGCTCACGACACTGCACTGAAGGATATGTCAGTGTGTCCAATATAAAACTCATGTTGTCTAGTGTTTAGCACTCAACCACAAAAAATCTCACTGTGGTGAAATATACTGTACCTAATGATTGTCCTGCTTCATTTCCGTTGATGTTTCATGGTTAGCTGTAAGATTTCCAATATGTAAAATTTTGAGATGAGAAAAAGTAATAATGGTGAATGGCAATTTTTTGTCATTTAAGACTAGCTTAGAGTCTGAAATGCAACTATGCTAGATGCTCTAGAAACATGGAGGAAACAGATGGTTTTCAATTAACTTCTCAGATGCTTTCACATTGATAATGCACTTTTTTGTAATCAGCTTTTCTGCATTAGCCAATTACTAGTACATCTATACTCTCTTTTCTTTATGGCAGTCATACTTAGCAGCACCCTCATCGGTGAGAAATATCTGTATCCCAATCAGTTCCCTTCATTTCCTAAGGATAGCACCTACTGAATAGCAAGTGCATAAGCATGCAATGTGACATGCTCTAAATTTATAGGTGAAGCTGCTACAGAATGAAGTGAGAGCAGTGGACACAAATTTTTTTGAGAACTTAAAAAAAAAATCTGAGAAACTTGTTTGCCCCATGTATTTCAGCATGTCTTTTGAAACCAGTTTTAACAATTTGGGGACACAATATCAGTCTCTTTATCCATAAGAGGAAAGCAAGTTTATTATCTGAGCCAAGATCACATGAAGGAAATGAACCCACTGTTCATTAAGAAGCTAAGATTTTACGGTATTGTATCATGCTTTTCGATCCCGAGTAAGCGGGAGTCCCTCAACGTCTTGAAAGATCAGAGTTTAGAGAGGAGTGAGGCATGACTGCGTTCCCCTTGTTACTGAATTAGGGATTTGTAAAGCAAGCCTTGGTATGTGATTAAAAAGGTCAATTTGTGTTTCTTTCTACATATTTTGAAGCTGTGTAATGACTCTAGAGGTAGACAATTTCCACACAGAGATGTTTTGAGAGTGGAACTTATTGCTGTATAAGCTCCTTCCTACACTAAAGCCGGAAAATTTAACTTCACCTTTCTTGGCATTTCAATAAAAATCAAGAATTCTTCTATTAATTTTCATGAGATTCATCATGGAGTTTTTTCTATATTTAGAAATAAGACCTGAGGTACACACTGCAGTTTTTAACAGTGGGGGAACAGGTGCCAGCCATTTTATATCTGCTCATTAAACCATCATAAAACGTGTTTTAGTAGCTGACCATTAATTTCTTATATGTTTTCTGATAAATTTCAATGAGGATTTTGCAGAACTCCAACATAACTCACATTTTAGTCACTAAGATGTCATCATTTGATTTTATCTTCAGCTCAATATTCCTAAAATAATGGGTAAATCTTCTCCATTCAGCAGTATATAGTGCTCTCTTTTCCTCTCAGAGATTATATCCACCTAATTATGAATTTAATCCCTCTACAATTCCGGTAGCAAAGTATCTGCCTTAATTGCTTTGATAAATGATCTTTTTTAAAGAGAATCTATAAGCATTTTTTACAACCATAAGTATTTTAAAGAGGAAATTTGAAAGATTCAGGAAGATTAAAGGTTTTGCAACTTAATGTAAATATAAAAGAGTGCACTTTAGTGATTAATAATTTATTTGCTTAAAGAAGATCAAGGTAATTTGTGTGTAATCTTACATGCAACCATGAAAACTAAATGGCACATTAGATGCTTGCTTCCCATCCATGTCTCCCATTCACTGACCAATTGTCCCTTTTGTCACTCACCCACTACTCTGAGATTTCTGAAGTTTACTGGGAAAATCCAGGTCTGAGGTAGGGTAATTTTAGGCTGGCAAAATGAACTCTTATTTATTGTAATACCCTATTTCAATTACAGATTTTGCTTTTCTGTCAGAGCTTGTCTCTCTTAAAAAGAGATCAGTTTCTAGCCACTTTGCAATCTTTCCCCCATGTTTTGCAGTCTCCAGGAGAAAAATACATCTTTTCAGCACTGATGTCACAGCACGGCTTTTCAGCCAGGATGTCACAGGGAAAATTAGAGATGAGATCATTGAAAGGACAGACCCACACCACGCACTGACTTAAAATTTACAATTTATTTATTAAGTGGGAGGGGTGTAGTGGGTAGGTAGAAATTTCAATCTAGAGCTTTTCGCCTCTATTCTGTGACATTCGCTGACTTCATGCTGACCCCAGTCCAGCCCAGAGCCTCACATTCCCCTCCAGTGGCCACTGGTGCATGGCCTCGGGTGACCAGGCACTTGGTCTGCGTGGGGTGATTTCTCTATGGACTCACAATTCTGCACCCTTCTGTGTATGGATATTCCCTAAGAGATGGGCAAATACAGCCGAGATCTTACTTATCTAAGTGTTGCTTTTGGATACTCTTCACTCCATGACAAAAGGCCAGAAACTCTTTTCGGTTTGGGTAATCCACATGTGCCCTGCTGAGGTATGATTCATCAGCTGCTGCATGTTAGTAAAATAGCATGATAGTAAAATAGCATGATTTTACAAGCAGGCTGCTTCCTTCCCTGTCCCCCGTGCATCTTTGGCTTCCAAGAATGACAAGTTATTCTGTTGCAGTTGCAAAAACCTTTGCTTCACAAGGGCCAATTTCTAATCTTCATCTTAAGAGAGATATACCCTCCCTTTAGGAATGCTAGCAGAAGTATGATAACGAGACAGCAGCCTGCCACACTAAACAAGGACATTTCTCACTGCTAACCTGAATCCCTCAGACTCTGCAATAAGCTGCATTCAAGCGTGAATTGGCATATGGGGAACCCCAGCTTCCCTTTTCTTCAAAACCAATTGATTTCAAGTAACGGTCTTCTGAGTAGGCTAGCAGTTCCACAGGCTCTAAAATTATGAATATTTAAGCTCTTCCCATCCTTCATAGAAAGTCCGTAAGTGAGGGATGATTTTCTATAATGCTTGCAGTGACTTGCATCTGCATCCCAAGTGTCTCTGGAGATAAGGCCTCTAATGCTTCTGAATCAGCGTTGACTCAGGAGACTGTGGAGTTTTTCCTTGTTTTAGAAGCGCTAGTCCACAGCCAAGCCTTGGACTTTTCTACAATTTTCAGCATGTAGAACATGAGCAAAGAGAAATTTTTGTGCAATCATTGGTGGCACTGTCCGTTCGAAAGGCAACTCCACCCCAATTCCTAGTACTTCTATCATAATTAATATCTGCCTACACCACCATAATTCATGCTAATGTCATAGGTTTCAGTCCTTTACTAACTCAGCCTTACACTCCATGGCTTTGACTGAACAATTCTCTTCTACTCACATTTTTCACAAAGTCAATGAATCTTCCTCTTGATTGACCACGATGACAAAAAGGGACTCTTTCCTCTTGCTCTAGGTGCCAAATGCGACTTCTCCGAGTCACCAGTGCTCCTAAATGCCTCTTCTCTCCGAGTCACAGCTGATGCCACTCTTTTGCTCTGCCATTATCCCAGTCCTTGTTATCACCAATCTGGTTCACTTTAAAGGCTGTTTCTTGCAGATACTTATAAATTTGCCTATATAATCAGTATTGAAACTTGATGCTGCCCTGACTGTCTCTTGATTCCTGATCCTGCCACCCTCAATTTCTTCATCATTTGAATGCTTTGGAGTTTCTATTTTTTTCCCATTCTTTTTTTCTTTTCTTCTTTTTTTCGTAGCTATCATGTGCCTGCTCTAGTCTGCTTCTTTCAAAATGCAAATATCTCCACAGGGAATGAAAAGAACTGGGTCAGTTCTTTACCCATGCTACACATTTGCTCTGCTATTTTCCTTTTGATTTTTCTCTATTGTTCAAGAACCATGTGCTGAAGACTATTCAGGTACATTAGTCAACTATTATAAGGTTGTACAGCAGCACAGGAAGATTAATTGGTCTCCAAACAGAATGTAAACGTGTGCCATGGAAAATGTTTAGTAGTTCTGTCTTTTTCTTACCATCTTTGACTTTGTTTTGAGTTCTCTGACTTTTGGTAAGACAGATAAAGTTGGATAAAAATACTTTCATTAGGTGTTATAATATCACTTAAGTTACCAATGGAATGAAGCAATCGCAGCCCTCAAGAGTGCATTAGAGTGGATTACTGTAATACCTGGAGGCTCAAGATAAACTTTAAATATCTTATCCATTCCATCTCAGGAGCAAGCCTAAGGCATTATCTCTTACTCAGAAAACTTAACCTAAATTAGTGAGAGAAGGAGACAGGCAGAGAACTGCAACAATCCCTAGTAATTGGCAGAATAATTCTTCAGCTTTTAACTGAGGAGATACAAAATAGCATAATCATGGACAGACGGTAAAACACTAAAAAAATCTTTCTCATTACGTGAGCATCAAGTATTTAGCTCTAGCTTCACCAAAACCTCAGCTTCTCCTGAGCTACTCTCTCTCAGGTAATTAAAGGGCACAAACTGCATTATTTTAGCACTTTTTTTGACTAAAGAACATATTTCTCCACTTGCACAGGAGTATGTGAGCACTTCCACCTGGGATTTAGGCAAAATCCCATCTTTGCCTACTGTCACCATCACCTCTGGTTTCGCATTTTGTCCAAGGTAAAAATCCAGCTACTTTGCTTGAATAGTAAAATTTTGTGCTTTTATGTTCCAAATTCGCTGGCTCAGATCTGAGCATCCCATTTGAGGGGTTGCAACTTATATGAAAGCCTGTGCTCCAATAGACTCCGGGTACATTAAGTTATTCTGCCAGGCCATTTTGGAATTCCACCTTGTAAAACTAGTAGGTTCATCACCAGTGCATGGATGCACACGTGTGCTGGGACACACAGTCTTGAAGGCACAGCTATTTGTTAAAGAGAAAACCTGTGACATTGAAATTCAACATTTGCAGCATACGATGTTACTATCTGAAACTCTTGTAAAGGCCTTTTGTAGCAGAATCAAAGACATGAGATGAAGCTCTCCACCAGATCCAAATCCCATCGCCTGTCTTTTTTAAAAGCATCTGAATGTTGGACAGACAAGATTTTAATACATATTTATACATTTAAATTGAAGTGGTTGCAGCGTATATGAGAATTTTAGAGGACATTTATCATGATCCTTATAATGAAGAATTTTTGCCATGGGATTACTAATAGACTTTTGGGAATGATTTTATATTACATAGAAATCCTTTGGGTAATTCATTTAGTTGTGTCCTAAAGAAAATCCAGTTGTGAAAAGGAATTCAGTAAAGATGTACTAAGACAGTCCTTTGTAAAATTAATGGCAGCTAATTACATTTAAAAAAAAGACACATTATTTAGGTGCATGCAATTCAGAGTCTTACTAAAAGCAACAACATCCGTAGGGATGAAAGGTATCGACTGCTTTTCTTCAAGGTAATGCTATGTAACATCTGCTGGTTGATTTAAGATGGTAATGTGGCACTTACCGAGAATAGTAAAATGAAATTAATGAAAGAAATTTAAGTGAAATGTTTCTGACAGTAGAACTTTCTGTGCTATCAATAATTGCATTCTAAAGCAATAGAAGCTCCACTGCCCAAATAATTTCTAAATTGTCTTTCATCAAATAATATTTTTAAGAGTGAAGAAAGAAAGTACATGTGATCTCTCATGAAGGTGAGATTCTAGTGCCTTTGAAATCACTGATATTGCAGAAACCATGCCTTGTCTCCTGGATCTTCAAAGACATTTTGTCTGGTGAATTTTCTGTTGTGTGTACTGAATTATTACAGAAAAAAAATCATCTGAGTACATTCAACAGATACTTTGCAAAGCAGAAAAGAATATTGCCTTTCTTTTCTTTTAACTTCTGCACTTTATTCCTGCTTCCTACTTAGGGAAAATGCAGCAAGTGCTCCTGATGATGCAGTGCTTTGTAGATGGGGTGAATGTGTTTATTCAGTCTGCAGTTCCACAGAAGGGACTCAGCTTCATCTGCTAATTTCAGAAAATCTCATTATTTCTCATTTGGGATAGGTCACTAGGAGACTTAGCCCGCTTCAGATTCAATTAACTTTTATTTTTTAATTAGTTGTAATTTTAATAACCCATCCAGAAAGCCATGAGGAACTAAGCATTCTCCAAAGTAAATCTGGAGAGAATTTTAGCCTGAGAGAATTCCTTGCTTCTTCTTGCACAGGAGATGGGATGGTTAAGTTACCACACAGCTATTTGTGAAGACAAAATACCTTCACCTTTCACAAAAAAATTCCCCCCTAATGTTTTCCTGACGGCCTACTCCCTCCACCCAGAGAGTATCAAGTTAAGAAGGTGATATTACATGGCTTTATAGCATTGGTGAGATCCATTCTGGAGTAGCATCTGCAGTTTTAGGGGATTTTTTTTAAAAAATGTCTGTTTAAAAATCCGAACATTAGACTGAAGACTGGAAGAAAGAAAATTCTGATAAAGTTAAGCAACTCAATCTTTTTAACTGTTTAGAAGACCAAATCATTATATGATTACAGAAATTGTAATTAACTTCCTGGGGTGAAAGTGTCAAGTACTATGGAAAGGTCTGCAATCCATTCAAAAATGCACAATAACAGTTATTTGTTTCTCATGAAAGATGAGCAATTTTAATTAAAAATTATCACTAGGTTTTATCATTGCAGCCATGTGAACCAGGCAATTATTTGTTTTTAGTGTACATTTAACCTTTTGTTTTAGTTCAGAAGATTAATCAAGCTATAAGTTGAAGGAAAAGATAA
>VXBH01007428.1:108880-125817 GCA_013400035.1 Rynchops niger
GCAGCAACCAGAAATAAATGCAAGCTGCTAGGAGACAATGTCAGCAAGGGAATCAAATGCTGCAGCCACTGAAATGAAGACACTTCAAGAGGTGCAATTTTCAGAAGGCAGGAGAAACCATATTTCCTTCTCTGGTATTTGACCAGTGGCCAACCAATATTTAAATTGTGTGTATAAATGTATTTACAGAATCATTGTAATTTTTTTAAACTTTTTGATTCTTTAGCCCTTTCAATATCCTCACCTTTTCCTTCCAATAATTAACCTCTCTCCCCTACTTCTCCCCACAAACTCTTTCTTTTGCTTGGTTGTGACACTTCATTATTCTCTCACTTACAAAGGATGCTGCATGTATTCAAGAGCAACAGCTAGCTGCCATTGCAATCAGTGCTGGAGACAGCCCCTGCACAGAGACACCAGGATGCTTAGTTGGTCCCTCCAGTGGTTCTCCAGGGAAGCAGCCACCCCCATCCTCACAACTCTGGAAACCAGTGAGGTGGTCCTCTGTGCTGGGGTCAACGCAATGGCTTTGATTTGCTGTTCTCAATTAGTCTGCAGTGATCATGAGCTTCTACTTTACACAAGCTCTTTAGTGGGTGAATATATAGGCCCATGGATGGGGCTATAATGTGCAAAGAGCCTAGAACTAGAAAAGACTTCTCAATGTTTAATACCAGGCAGCATTAGGTAGCTTGAAGCTCTAGCACAAGGTAGATAAAAATATTCTCTCTCACATTTGTATCACTACAAAAGATTTCATACCCCAAGACACTTCCACCTTCCTCCTTAATCCTTCATCTTGTCCAAATTCGCTGCTAATATCCCTAAAGGATAACTTAACATCACCACAACAAGCATTCAAGATGGTTAGGAAGTGCAAGATCCCTTCTTATGCAGGCCAGAGTTGAAAAAGTCAGCAGGAAAGCTGAGACTTGTGGGTTATAATTGCTGCTGCTAGGCATTCTGACAGTTCCCTAACAGCAGGTTACGTTACATACCCTATATACAGCAACCAGGAGGAGAAATGGAAGAAGCTTAAACGCATCCTGTGTCAGTTCCTCAGCTGCTATGGAATCAACATATTGTCACCAACACATAAGGATCAAGCCTTCAGCCCTGCTCAGGGAAGGTTATTTTCTATCATCTTCAAGTACTACCAAGCAGCATGGCTCACAGAGAGAAAGTTGTCTGACTTGCATTAAGAAAGTGATTGAGGAAAATATTTAACATCTGTTTTGAGAAAGGAAAGGAAGACAGAATTCAATACTATGATGAGACTTAAGCTCAGCTTAAAAGGGTTTTTTTGGTGAGCTCAAGGAGATTAATCTTTGGGAATCTTTGCTCCTGTAAATGTTGAAGTTGGCAAGTCTTTCCCTTGTCATGGTTTCAGCATGAAGACCTAGAACCTGAGCAGAATGGAGAAGAAACTAAGATGTAGTTAAGACAAAGTCTTTGACACCTTCATGAACAATAAGCCATTGCAGAAAGATCATAAGATATGCTGAGATATCTGACATCAGTGAGTTGAAGGACTAACTTAATTAAACCTAGGTTCTATTCTGAAGTAGAATAACGTCATTTGTGCCCACTTAAAGATACAGAACACATCAGAAAGTCTGTTACTTGCTCTCCAGCATGATAAAAATAGAAGATAACCTACAAATAAACAAACAAACAAAAAAAGAACTTAGGATCTCTCTAGTAATTTATTTTGTCTCTCACACTATCCCAGCTCCATTAACCCATGGATCTGCTGTTTTATTGTACCCTGAATATTGCAAAGAAGGTAAATTTATGGTGTACGTGGCCTGATAATTCTTGAATGAGGCAGGTTATTCCTCTACTTGACTAATCGAAGAAACATCTTCTTTCAGTCTAACTCACAGTCAGTCCTTCTACTCTCTTCTATTTATCTGCTTTACTAAAGTCTGTCTTGGCACTAGAATGGAAGTTGTGTTGCTACTGTGGAGAAATCAACAAATAAATAAAAGTGGTCCAGATTTTAGACCAGTTTGAAGTGGGCATAGTCCAGGTAGAACCAACAGAGCTTGAAAGAGAGCTGCAACCAATGGGTCAAACTATAAAGGAAGACTTTAAGAAACTGTGTAATAAGCTATTGCTATTTTGAAAGCATGCCTGCATGTGCAGAGTTGCAGGGAAGGAGGTCTTTACTTTGTTTCCCAGCTCCCGTCAGGCATTTCAGTGATAGCCCCTTTCCCCTCTGTTCGAGAGGTAATCCTGCCAGGGCTGTGCCTCTGGGATGTGTGCCATGTGGCAAGGTAGAACATACCCATTTTTTAGGCTGACAGTTTCTCACCTTCTACAAGCAGTAAATTAATCATGAGGATTTAATTGGACTTGGCCATATGACTATGACTATAGTTCCAGCCCTGGCAATAAAGAAATGACAGAACAATTCATTAGATACACTGCTGGTATTTAAGTCACAATGTTGAACTCAGTATCTTTCTTTTCTTATTATCCCAACAGCCATTTGTGTCAGCAGTATCCAAGGTTACCTATATTTGCATGGAATTATGAGCTTCATTACTTTTCTTCATTCACCATCACACAGTGGGAAACTTATATTAAGCATAATCTACACTAAATTCTGCCACTCAGAAGCAGAACAGTAGTATGCACATTAATAATATGATTATGCATATGTGTGTGAATAGGCTCAGCCACAACACACCGTCTCCTAGAGTGCTGTGCCACTCTAGGCAAGGAAGGCCTTGGCATAGCTAGTGCTTATCTGGCTTATATGAGTTTTAGTGAATTTAGTGGATTTAGGAAAAGCATCTTTTGAGCACGAAGGCTGAGAGACAGTGAAGCAGGTCAGTCCCAATGAGTGTCAGCAGAGCACATCACCTGTTTACATCAAGCAATTAGTACACCCAAGACCCAGATGTAATTTAAACCTGAGGGAAGGGCAGCATACTTCATTGCACAGGAGCAGAAGAGAGAATTATGATACACTGACCAGCATCAAATTATTTCCCTCTTTTACTGCCTCATGTCTCCCGGTTGGGACTGAGACCCAGGCTGCAAATTGAGATCACATCTATTCATTGCTTCCTTGAACTGGAGGGGCAAGAATGTTTGTCTTGGCTGCGCCGCAAATCCGTTTGATAAAAAAAACAAGTGGATTGAGGAATAACCTTACTGTAGGTTAAGAAGAGCAAAAAATACCATTGCAAACATTTTAGTTCATGGCACATCTTCTCCCTTCCTGTTTAACCAAGTGCTAGACCTGCTGCCAGACTCACTGCATTTCTGCTTTTTAGCAGTGCATCCACGGATGTTCTTCTTTAGACCCTTCTGTGTTTGCTCTGTATGTTACACTGATCCCAGGCGCCAGTGACAGCTCTCCCAGAGGTGGTACCAGGTGCCTAGGATCTCCAATGTGAGCTGCTCCCAACTCCAAATCCCCTTCCCTTTGTCCCCAGTAAGTCCTCCATCTCCTAGCCACTCTGCACTACTGACTTTCTGGAAACTCCTCACTGCTCTCTTAGTCCCATTTTGCAAGCTGTCCAGTGCCGCCCGTGCCGTAGTTAATCAACACCTCATGTAGGCATGAGTCAGGACATCTGTAGTCCATAAGGTCTAGTGCCTTGCCTAGCCCATGGGTCCTTTTCTCTGTCCTCATTGCCTGACCTCTGAAGGGCACTGCCCTGTGAGTTCTGCAAACTGAAGCAGAGTGCTAACACTTGAGTTTTCTTTGACCCTCCTGCACTGGTAGCTGTTAAACATCAGCTGCTGCACATCGCCAATCTCATCTTCTCAGCAGCCTTCCTCAGTGTCCACCAAATATGCAACAAGCAGATTCATACTTTCCTGAGTTTCATATCCCCCTGGAGAAGACCCAGCATCTGCTGCACAGCCTCATTTTTCAGGAGAGCGAGTCCAGGAGGAGTTTCAGACAAAAAAGTCTGCAGAGAGACAAGGAGTAAGGAACTGTGGATCATATACATACCTTTTCCATTAAAGATTTCACTTTTTAGGAACATTTTGACTTTCCTTCTTTTGTTAATCTGTTATCCTGATTAACTTTTTTTATTCAGGCTTGTTCCTCAGGAGTACTTTAAAATCAAATGGCTGTCTTCCGGGCTTGCTGTGTGCAACAGCTTCATTATAACAGCAGGGAGACACTGAGGCTAATTTTTTAGTAAGAAGTAACTCTTTGTGTGATATTCACCAGAGCACTGGATTCAGATACAGAATATCTAAGGACTCTTCATCAATGTGACTCAGACTTTTGCAAGTTCTTTCATGCACCTTTTTAAGACTAGAGTGTTCATATTAGCTTAAAGCATTTGAAAACTGAAGAGAAAGTTTTACAAAAGCTATGGGCATCATTCACTGGATTTCCTCAGATTTTACAGCAGAGAATTTTGTAGCAAAATTTGACTTGAAACATTCGTTATCCAATTTCATGGGAAAGAAGAAAAAATTAGAAAAAAAAAAAAAAAAAAAAACCAAAACAAAACAAAACAAAGCAAAACAAACCAAAAAGCTTTAACTACATGCTATTACACTGTAGTGAGCCAGATGAGCAGGTATTAGATAATTTGATTACAAGACTGCTTAATAGAAGAGAGATACCTCATTCAACCTCCAGTTGTCAAAACTGGAGCAACCCAAATATTGTGAGATCACCAAAGAAAAGTATGTTAAATGGTTAAATCAGAAATGTAAGTTAAATATCGTTAAAGACCAACAACTAAATTACGTGTAAACCTCAGATGGGAAAGTAATTAGGTTGCTGTGTAGGAACTGCAAAGCTATTATCCTCTTATTCTTTTACTTCAACTGCAGAATAATCTAAATATTCTCCCTTTTATATATCGTATTCTGTTAGATTTTTTTTCCAGACTGAAAATGCCAGAAGAGTACTTCCCAATAATTGTTCACTTAGGACTGTGGAGCATTTATACTGAATTCTCTTGTTATGCTTTTATACAGGACGTGTTTGCACCAGAAACACAAAGTTAGTCACAAGACATCTGAGAAGTAACAAACTGCTGAACTTTCATAATCTTTTAATTGCACATATGGTTTGTTGATAATTATTCCTCATTTCCTCCTGGCTGAAAGAAGTAGGATGGAAAAATATTTTCTGGCAAAAAAATATGCCTAAAAATTAGGACAGAAACTAAAAGGAACCTACACAGACGTAGATCATCAAAACAAAGTTGAACTTCACTGATGAATGTTTATTTCAAACCAGAATTAATAGCGATCAGAAGGTAATTTGGGCATTCTAGTCAGACAGTGAAGTATCTACTAGTCCTTTGAAATGTTTTATGGGTGTGGTGGTATTCATTTCATGTGAATATTTTTAGTAAAAACTTGTATTATTTTACAACCATTTCTAAGGGCCTCATTTTTTCCTCTTGCTGATAGTGCACTTTTTTCCTTCTGTCACTATTTCCATGAATATATACAAGCTGCTTTCCTTCCAGCTACAACAGAAATGTGAAACATCATTTGAACAGCTCACATAATACTGTTTGAAAAAAATACTTCTTTTTAAGCCTGAACAAATAAAAATAGACAACCATGCATATATCATTTTTACCTACATACAGAGTCCATTTCTCCACTCTGCTCATTAGTTCCATTTTAAAGGAGCTTGAAAAAGGACATTTTCTCTTTTTCTTGGGGAAATTACTGAGTACACAGTTTATATGCAGATATCTTGTTTCAGCACTTGGGCTGCTTCAATTACAGTGTGATTTGTTGTGATTTACTGGTCAGTCATCTTGTTTTATTCAGCCTTATCCTGTTATACAAACACTATAAGGTACACATACATTCTTTTAAGGTACACATTCGTTATAGGAACACTGTGAATCTAGGTATCAAGAAAATAGTGCCTACATAACCTCAATGTGATTTAACTATTCTCTGAGTTTCACAGACCACAGAAGTGGTTGGAAAAGGCACACAGCCCTTTCAGGGGCATTACGGGTTTGAAGATGCAGGTTTTAGATATTTTTGCAAGAGTGGTCCTAAGTGGTTCTTGTTGAGATCAGAGCCTCCTGCAGGTGTGGTAGTGGTGGCATCACTATCCATTTTAGAAACAGAGAATTGAGAAAGAGGGTTGAAATCCTGGCATTGTAGAAGGCAGTGGTTGCTGACCAATATTTTATTCAGAGACGTTGGCTGCCTGTGAGTCAGCCAGAAAAGAAATCATGCTAAAATGGTACCATTGCCTAGACAGCATCCTGTCTTTCAGGAGTCAGAACAACAGCATGGAAATTTTCAACATGCTAAAATGTTCTCATTGCTTCAAACTTTCATTGTTCTTTAAGCTTTCACTGTGAAGGAGAGACCATCAAGACCCACCTTCTTGCACTAGAAACGTTCCTGTCTAACTAAAGTATTAGGAGGTTAAGAGAAAATTCTCACATTTCTCTTCCTTTTTGTTTTTGATGCTTTTACTTTGCAGCCTAAAATGCACTGTTTTGGTGTTAAAGATAATTACCTGGATTTTCAACATATTATGGTAAGCACGATGCATATGTGTTTGTGAACAACATTATGTTTTCAGAAATCTTTGAATTACTAACATCTGCTATATAGACTAATTTCACTAATTAACCAGTTTTCATGCCTTCACTTAATCTATTTTTAAGGAGCTGGATCGGTTATCTAAATGGGTTATCAGTTTGGGCTGTGAGATATTTTTCTTAAGTCTGAATAAAATCACACTTGTTCAGCTCTTGCTGCTGTGCATCGAGCTAAACAGACACTACAGATGCTTACAGAAAAATGACTTACAGACTAATATCTAATTAGTCTCTTCCTGAAAAGGCCATGAACACCAGACTAAGGCTAAAGTATCAGTCAAAAAAGTATTAATCTTTAAATTAGCAGAGAGGCAGCTTCCTAACCTCTGGGTTTTAAGCTCTAAAATCTTTGATACAGGGCACATCCAGTTATTGTAAGATATCACTCAGAGAAGGAAGAAATAAAGTCTGTAGCAAAGCACCATACTTCGAGATCTCTACTCTGCCTGGAGCTCAGGATACCAATGCAATCGTAGTGAAGGTCCACAGCAAGCGATGCCCAACAACATTTGGACAACAGGCAGTTACGATGATTCAGTTTACTTCCCTGGGTAACTTTCGCTGATGCAGCCGTGATGTGCAGTTTAAACGTTCTTGCTATTGAAACTTCCCATTACAAAAAAGGACAGTATATTACTCTTCCATCATTGCTGAGTGCAGTCATATGTTTTAATGATGACCACAATTACAATTACAATCTCTTAAAAAAGGTGAATCACAACCAAAATATACTATCAACTCACAGTCAACTGACAGGGATACAACTCTATGAATTTGATTTCTGAATTTTATTTAGAGAAACAGGAAAATTTTATTTTCTAAAATAGTTTTCAGACTTTCTTCATTTATTAGCCAACAAGAGTAACTGTTGCTTAAAAAGCTGAAAGTAAGAAGCTGCAAATGACCATCTGATGTTCCATGAGATCTGTTCCTATATCTGATTTTGTCCTGTATTCTTTAAAACCAACTAGAGTCAAAGCTAAGAAATACAACATGTATCATGAAATATATTTAACTAGATCAAGAAGTAGTGAACATATGGCTTTTCCCCCTAATTTTAGGCAGGAAGGGAAAAGTGTAAGGTTGCAAGTAGGCGGCCTGAAGCAGGAAAATACAAGCAAACTTCTCTCCAAGGAGATCTAGAGAAAGAATTAAAAGAAGGATTGGAATGGGAAATCAGTGAATACAGTGGTGACAGAGGCTTTCCAAAAATTAGATCAGGTTGTCAGTGACAGAAGTTGAGAAAATGGGGGGGGAATAAAGTTGACATGAGACTGTGGTGTTGTAGTCTTTTTCTTACTTTCTTAGTAGAATAACGTTACACTGGGCCTTTTCTGTTTTTATCGACAGCTGCTGCGTAATGTCCCTGGCCAACAAAAAAGCTGAAACCATAAGGTTAAAAGGTAAAGGTCACTTGGTGCTAGGGATGACAGCAGTAAGGTGAGAGGCAAGGTCACTGACAGAAGCCAGCTCTTCCATGCAGCGCACCATAGTTACTTCTTCTGATCATCCTTATAGTCACAATTTGAATAGCAGAATGACAGATTGCCCCCATGACCTTGAGGCATTACATAAGCGGTGATGTCACATACGAGTGAAGCACCAAACAAATAAATGCGGAAACTAGAGTTTCTGGGTGAACCTGTATCGTTAGACAAGTCCTCAGGGCACTGTCTCATCCATCAATGAACCCCATGGAAGAAGGATCCAGAGGAGACGGGGAAGGGCAAGGTTCTTGTAAAACTTGGGGAAGACTACAGGGGGTGACTGATCACAGCTCTCACAAAGAATTAAAGGGGACCAAAGGATAGGCGTTGTTCTGGATAAGCATCTGTATTAGTTGAGCAGATCAGCCATCTGTATCAGCTGAATAAACCAACTGGTTATTATCAGCTGAGTGTATAAACCCCATATGTAGCTGTTTGTCCCTGAGTTAGACAAAAGAGCGTAAATGTTTTCCTGTGAGCATACTATACAGACCGGTAATGAAATTGATGTTTCCTGGGAGTCAACTGTATATCACAATTGCTACACATTTCTGAGTATAATTTGTACTTGTACCATGATTTAAGTACATTTCTGTATCACCCTCCTAAATAAATATCCCACATAGTTTCAAATAAATTCAAACAAGGAAATTTTGTATGATGTATTAAACCCTTTGTGTGTAGAATATCTAAAAAAACTGTAGAGTACTGAACAGCAACACATGGTATGCCCTGTCCAGTCCTTTCTTTCCTGAGTACCATCACTAGGTTATTTAAATAGTATTTCTGATCTTCTGCTCTGCATAATCACTCAAGCATCACACTCTATCATTTGGCACAGCAGCTACAACTGAATTATCCATGAAAAACTATTAATTTAAAGTGCTTTACTACTTAACTCATCAGGACTAGGACTTTAAATTAATACTTTCATTGTCACTGGAACATTTTTTCTTCTTTTCCCACATAAATTTGTTTGCAGACATAGCAGTTTCTGGTTTTCCTTGGTAGTAGATCCAAGTTCTAATTCCCTCCCCAACAATTTCATTTTTTTTTCTGTCTTTAGTGCCAAAAAGGCTCAGGTTCTTAGAATTATTATAAGGTGCTTTAATTTCATGCTAAAATAAAATGTCTTTTATAATTTTGTTCAGGTATGCAAGGAATATCAGAATATTAAAAATTTAAATATGTTAAATAAAATGGGTTAATGAGAATGTTACCATTTCTGAGTTTCATTTTTAAAATTTTTTAAAAAAGGAATCTAATGAGAAGAAATTCATAGTAGTGTCTAATTTTGAGCTTACTGCAATCTTTGACAAGCAAAGGGGTCACTAGAAATACATACATTCAAATATTGTTTAATTCTATTGGTAAGACTCTGCAAGGATGTCAAAATACTTTAACTTCATAAAGGTATCATTAGTTTTACAGAGGAATCGACATATCAAATAGGCATTTCCAGTGGCAGAAGGCAACCTACTCATCCAACTCCTTTGGTTTTTTTCCCATCTTGCCCTTCTGTCTTCAGATTCTCCCATGCAGAAGAGTCAGGTATGGGGCAGACTTTGGTTCCTTGGCTATGGATATGGGTGGTATAATTCCCCTTCTTGTCATTGGTGAAAGACTGTAGCCTTTATATGTTGTCAGGGTCAAGCAGATTAATTAGCCAGTAGAAACAAAAAAAAGATTTTTTAGGTGACAGTGAAATGCTTCTTTGCATAGTTGACCTGTTTTTTTTCTATACATCTTGCCAGAAGGCTTAAGACTCCTTCACCCTCTCTTCCCTGACAAAGGTCAGTGTGAACCTTATCTGAAAAGTTAGATGAGAAAAGGAAAATGAAACTGTAGTGTGCCGACTTTATTGCTAAATACTGGAATAGTAAGACAGATATAAGAATATGGCACCCTGACGCAGCCCCCAATACACCAAAAAGGGTGTATCAAAATCAATAAGGTCCTGGGAAGTACTGCAAAAATTGATAGACCTGGACCAGTCTCCCCAGAATTCAGAAAAGCTTAAGGAAGACAACTGGCTTTATTTTTCTTCAGTGATACGGGGACAGCAGGATTAGAACCTCCACACACTAGAGAAACACTTGTGGCCACGCTGCAGCTCCATGGCAGTAGCGGGTAGGCACTCCAGAGGCAACTCCTGGCTTGCTTCTCAGGTTGGTTTCTATGAATCCCTTAAACCTAATTTCTAGAAAAGGATGGAGGAGATAGAGATGCCAGCTGGTTATACTGAATGACATATGCTATTTCTGCTTATGCTGTCAGCTTGACTGGTTTTGGGGCAGGCCATCTGCACAAAAACAAAGGCTGTTCATGATGAGCATGTGTATCCAGCATATGTGTCACTCCTATATTGCCTAAAGAATTGGCAGAACAAAGGACTGACTGTCTGACTTTTGATAAATGAAGGAAATAACAATTGCAGATAAAGAGATAAAGATCTAGGAAGATGAATTCACCTCACTAAAAAGAACAATGCCATGGATTTCGGTAGACTAAGTTGAATGATGACAGTTTAGAAGACAAACTTAGGTATTTTGCTTATGAACAGAAGCACAGATGATAATATGAGTTCAAAAGTTATCTATGGCTTGTATCCTGTACCAGGTACACGGTGTGTGGAAGGTGTGGCAATTAAGAGTCTGAAACTAACATCATAGCTCACATGGATAAAAAAGAAATTTACATCCATCTGTGTCAATTTCAAGCCCCCATCTTCAAGGAATAAGTCATTGGCATCTCTCTCTATGGCATGCTCTTCCTTGAGAAATAATCTGAGAACTTTTTCCGTCAACTGGACTGGAAAGCCATTTTTTTCATGTATCTTGTTGTCTTGCTTATGCAGATGCTGTTTCTCCTGCCTGCCTCTTCTGACAGTTTCTATTTTCCGTTCCCTTATGTCAGTTCCAGGTACTGTTGGCTAAGGCTGAACTGAACAGCAAGCCTACTTGCATAGCTTCATCAAAACACCAGTACCTTTCCTACCTTCCCTGCACATCCGTTGAATGCCATCTCGGTACACGATCATGTGTTGCTGTGAGCAGAAATGTACACTCTCTTCTCTTTGCTTTAAAATCACCATTTCACAGCACAATTCTGCTTTTCTTTCTCTTTCGGATTTACTTTGTCCACTATACTCAAAGCACAAAAATTATTGTGGATATTTTTTTTTTTTCTTTCCCTGACTAAATCCTAATTTCTTCTTTTCACTGACCAGAAGCAGACATCTGAAATGAAATGGTGAACTATGAAAAGAGTTTTTACTAACATTTTTTCTGCAATGGGTGATCTTAGGCTATAGCAATATTAAACACTAAATAATTGATTCTGGAAGTTACTAAAGGCAGAAGAAAGCAGCTTCTCAAATGTAGGATCTTCAAAAGAAATTATATCCACAGAGGTCATCTCTAATTCTGCTATCATTACATCAAGCTAATCACCATATTACTGCTATAGCTCTCTCTAACATAGTTAAAAAAAAAAAAATCATCATATTAACAGCTCCAAACCTTGGGTTCCAAAACCCATTCACTAAAAATATGAATCAGATTCATAGACTATTTTGATATTATGCCAAAATTTTTAACTAGAAAACCATAAAAAACTTTCTCATTATTTATTCTTCTATCTCTTCACTTTATGAAAATAAGAACTATTTAATCTGTAAAAATATTTTTGTTAAAAAGTCTGGAAATCATATGANGAAAGTTATTACATATATATTCATATGGTGGTGTTGTGTGTATTTAATGAACGTCCTAATTCTAAACAAAACAGATCCATTCCCAAGAGTTATCCAAGGTTGGTATGACCTTAGGTTTCATTTCTTAAAAACTTCCATTTTCACTTCTTTAATTACAAGATTAACTTTAAAAATCGACTTGTTAGATAACAGGGAATTGTATGTGTTTAAAGTATACATTTATTATTGCCACTAATGTAGTTCAGGAGTGGTATGTACTTACACAGGGAAGCTGAGTATGATCATATTAAATCAATATATTTTTCACTTGATTATTCTTCTGTGTTTGTCGTATAAATTGGAAGGAGGAAAATAATTTTCTCTGTTGGAGCATAAAACAAATTAGACATAATGGCACATAAAAAGCAAACCATAATCACCCTCTTGAAAACTAATGTATTTTACAGGATATGTAGCCATTAAGACAGTCACAACATTTTAAACCTACTCCAGTTCAACACGCCCGCAATCTATTCACTTTCTGATGGCAGCATTTTGTGAAGCTGGCACTGATAATTAAATAAATTGTATGGTGGAAATCCTAAACTCATCTTGCATGGCAATGTGCCAGATTTTTCTTCCTTTGTCTTCGGTATTTCACTGAACAGTTTTTATTCACTCTCTAATCTTTTCATGGCATTTTCTTTAGAGACTGGGAGCATTTCTATTTTTTGTTCTAAACACAATATTAACAGATGAACTTAGGAACAGCCAGTCCATGGATAGGGTAGGCATTGTAGTGTAGTTTACCGTGACCACAGGGACTGGGTGGCAAAGCTGAGAGTGACCGATATAAGCTGTTATGGTTGAATGCCAAGGAAACCATTGCTTCATACCATGGTCCCAGAAATCTTAATTCTGTTTCATCAACCCACAAAAAAAATGTTGGAAAGCCTTTCCCTGACAATTTCTTGCAGCCTTACAGATTCGTTTAAGCATTTTAAGGTCAAAAGTCTTTTTTCTTCTCCCTATTCACCTGCCAGCACCAAAAGGCACACTTTCACATCATCTCTAGACGTATCAGGATAGCTCTTAACCACTACAAATGACTTCTCATTCAGCTGATGACATGCTGGGAGCACATAAGAGATTTCTATTACTGATCATTCTGCAAAAGCAAAGATAAAGCTCTGCTTCTGGAAAGACCACAGTCAGCTTTAGGCCCGGGAGCTGCCAGGTTCGTTTTCACTTCTCAAGGCCATGCCCAAGTGATTTGCAAAATAAGTGATGTTAATAAACTTGCCTCCAAGAGTGGAAACTGAGCACCACTGGAATATTTGTATTTAAAGTCAGAAGAACCAGATTGCACTGCAAGTGACCAGATATGGAGTGTTAGAAAAAAAACTCTTACATTTTAGAAACTCTGCAGAGAGTGACTGTGTTTATGGTTTTGGTGTCTGAAAAAAACTGGTTTTTAAGAGCTTTAAATACTGTACATTGTATTCAGTGGAATCTGTATTTCACAGTATGGACACTTATTGTCTGCACACAACACTCCTAGTGACAGAGCGGAGGATTCCTCTAAAAGAAAGTCCACCTGAAGTTAGGAAGAAAGAGGGAGAAACAGCTGGATAAAAAAGTGTCTAAGCTAGGTGTGTATGCTACCATGAAGAACTTACACTCGCACACACACAAAAAAGATAAAATAGTCACTCTGGAGAAGACATAACACATGATCTATGCACAGTAAAGGGCAAGAAAATTCAAATTGAGGTAGGAATCCTTAGACAAATACTCTATTCCCAGCACAGTGGGGGTAGGATACTAGCAAAGAAAGGCTCCAAAATCCATCTGATATTATGGTTAACAAGTATTTGTCATGTTATTTAGTTTAAAGGTGATCACCTGCATATAAAGAGATGTGACAGAACCTCTGCTGGTGGTGCAGATGGATCAGACTGTCTATATGGGATTCTGATAATCTCCTTATCTGATGAGAGATACAGAGAAAATCCTTCAAGTCTGAATAAAAAGGAAATTCAGAAATATGAAGGTAAAGTGCATTGTATCTTTCTTAATCTCAACTCAGTAAAACTTTATTTAATTAAGATTTTTTTTTCTCTCACAAAGGAGCTGGAACTGCCCTTTTTTAATTTCCTGATAAATTTACAGTGAAATGTCAAGGCAAAATCAGCCTTTTCCAGGAGGTAAAATCCTCAGCTCATCTTGAGGAAAAGATTAAAGATGACAATGTAAAACTTGCTGACAGCTTTGACTCAGCCCCAGTAACGATTGACTGTGAAATTTTTTCTCTTCTGATGTTATTGAATCACCGAGGTATAAACTGAATGTTTTTGAATTAAAGGTTTCATTTCTTTCTGTTACTAGGATGAACATTAAAGGTATAGAAATGTTTAAATGCACTTGGTGATAGGTGCTGAAGGAATGCATTTTACGACAGGTAACCTGTAGGCTACACATTGCCAAAGGTTTTACAGGTTTTTTACAGTCTGCTAGCCATTTTGAATAATCTACCGTGAATGTTTTCATCCTGATCTCTCTTCCACACACAGAGAGAGGAGACACACTCACAACAGGGCTATAACAGCAGGGCTGCAACTGAGTGTTCTGTAACTGGGGCTGTTTCCAGTTGCACATGGTGGGTATCCACAGTGGTGGATACCTGAGCCCCAGTCCAAAGGCTGGTTCAGCCACACCAGCTGGTGTGACCCTCTGCCGAGCACCGAAGGGCGATGAGGATGGTCCAAAAAACTGGTTGGTCATCTCCTGCAGGGTGTCCCTGGGGGACTGCCTGGGTGCCTGTACTTGGCCCCATTGAAACCAGTGGAAATTTGGTCACAAGGATCAATGCAGTCACAATTTCAGCCCCCCCAGATTTAAGTTCTTGTGGNGCAAAACAGAAAGAACATTTCCTCTCATATATTTTCTCATTAAGAATTATTTGCTCACTCTTGGTAAATCAACACCTATAATTTTTTGCAGACATTTAGCCGCAATTTTTTTTTTTATTCCAATTCTCTATTTTGTACCTCAATCAGACTAAAACATGTTTTTCAAGGTGTCCTGGTGTCATGTGAGAAAGAGTTAATTTTCATTCTAGTGATTGCTGTGAAAGGGATGTCAATAATACCTGTTCGTTTTACTTGTTGCTAAGTGATGTTTACACTATTCAAAGACTTTTTCAACCTCCCATGGAAGCCCAGACAAAACAATGGAATGGCCAACGAAACATTGCATACCATAGATGTCATGTTCAGTATATAAATGGGGGTTGGCTGGCGGCAGGAATCCACAATCACTGCTTGGGACAGTGCCAATTCACCAGGCAGTGCTAATGACCCATGAAGGACATGGACCTGTTGGAACAGCTCCAGCGCAGAGCCCTAAAGATGATGAGAGGGCTGGAGCACCTCTGCTATGAGGACAGGCTGAGAGAGTTGGGGTTGTTCAGCCTGGAGAAGAGAAGGCTCCGGGGAGACCTTATAGCCCTTTCCAGTACTCGAAGGGGTCCTACAGGAAGGATAAGGAAGGACTGTTGATCAGGGAGTGGAGTGATAGGACACGGGGTAACAGCCTCAAACCGAAAGAGGGTAGATTTAGATTGGATATCAGGAAGAAATTCTTTGCTGTGAGGGTGGTGAGACACTGGAACTGGTTGCCCAGGGAAGTTGTGGATGCCCCATCCCTGGAGGTGTTCAAGGCCAGGCTGGATGGGCCTTTGAGCAACTCGTCTAGGGGTAGGTGTCCCTGCCCATGGCAGGGGGGTTGGAACTAGATGATCTTTAAGGTCCCTTCCAATCCAAAGCATTCTGTGATTCTGTGATTATTATTATTGTTGTTATTATTGTTGTTTTTTTCCTTTTCTCTTACTGTTTCTATTAAACTGTCTGTATCTCAGCCCACAAGGGTTTTTTTCTCCCTTTCCCCTCCATTTTTTCCCTCTTCCCCCTACCCTTCTAGGGGTGGGGGAAAGACGAGCAGAGGGTGAGCAAGTGGCTGCATGGTTCTAGTTGCTGGCTGGGGTTAAACCACAGCACAAGGGTTGCCTCTGTTTAACTATTTTAATCAACCACTTCAGGCAGCATCCAGAGCACCACTTAGTCTTCTGCAAAGACAGCTCACCTATAGCTCAGTCCCCACACTGCACGAAAATACCAATAGGGGACAATGGGGTGTTTTACAATGTGTTTTCTAGCTAACTCTTTGATGTATTTTCTATTCTATCTCCCTTCTGCTTTTCCCGTCCAACAAAGGAGATGTTCAGGTGGCAGAGTCCTGCTCCTGAGACCCAGGACTCCTCGCCTGCACCCTGGAGCCATGCACATCGGCTTGGGTCTCCTAGCTCAGCAGCAACGCACTGTGATTTCTGCTTTGCTTTCAGAAGTGCCGTGTTTGAAGTGGTTACTCAATTGAAGATGTGTTAACTTTGAAAACCTCATAGAGGTTGAAATATCAAGTTTCCTTTATAGCTGCACGTGGTTTTTTTGCAGTCATCTTAGTACCTTTAGGATGACTGCTGCAATAATAGGATAATTAACTTGCATTTCCTGGAAAAAATCTACAATAAATTAGGACAGAAATGGCCCTAGACTCCCTGTATGGTCATCAGAGAGACAGCCACCTCCAGACCACACTTCAGGATCGATCCTAAAATCTGATAGAGCTTGACATTGTGAGATTGCTGTCACAAATTTGGTGGTGAAAATTCAGGTTAGGCAATGCTGGGCAGCAGTGAAACAAGAGAAAAGCAAGTTTAGTTTTCAGGACAGACTTGCCTCTAGAGAAAGGAAGACAAACAAAGCACAATCGCTGCATCATAAGACTACCAGGCATTTGTAAAAAAAAAAAAAGGTATTCTAAGTCAAGCCTAGACAGCCTAGGAAAGTCAGCCCTGTAAAGTTTTGAGCTGTCTTTCATCACAGCCTGTCATTACTGGTCTGCACTCCAGCCTTTTGACACTGTCTCCCATAACATCCTCATTAGGAAGCTGAGGAAGTATGGGCTAGATGAGGTGACAGTGAGGTGGATTGAGAGCTGGCTGTGTGACAGAACTCAGAGGGTTGTGATCAGCAACACAGAGTCTAGTTGGAGGCCTGTAACCAGTGGTGTTCCCCAGGGGTCAATACTCGGTCCAATTTTGTTCAGTATATTCATTAATGA
>VXBH01007428.1:129943-143118 GCA_013400035.1 Rynchops niger
AACACAAAGAAAAAATCGTGGGGAGGTAAAACAACTAATAAGCTTTTCCTAGTATATTAATCAGTTTTTTTAAATAAGTCTTGGATGACATGTTGCAGCAACAAATGTTAGGCCATAAGGTCTAGGCAGGTTCAGTTCCCAAGGGAAGCCTGTTCCTTCACCAGTGACCCAGTCCAGGGTGCAGAGCTAAGAGCCCTGGATGAAGACATGCCTGTATTCTGTCTGCAACAGTGCAAGTACAGAAACAGAGCTGATTTCAAATAATACACAAAATCTGTGTAACTGCTTTCTTTTTCATGACTGAAAACAACCTACTAGGACAGAATTTTCTTTTCCCTTGGTATGGCGTGTCAATCAGAAGGAACACAGCGTTCCTCTGTGCTACTATAACCAGTTGTACTTGGCCTCCTATGTCTTAAACAAGAAAAAGAACTAAAAATGCAAAAAAACAAGGGTTATGCCAGGTTTTCAGGTAATTCTTTGCCTAATATCAGAGTAATAGGGAAAGGAATGTAAACTAATGTGAGTGATACAGAGGAACCTCTCCTGCTGCTTTTGATTCTGGGGATGTGGAGGGAATAAGGCCACCAGGATGGCTGGGGACTGGAATATGGGTCCTATAAGAACCTGAGGGAGATGGCCTACTTCAGGCTGGGGAAGGAAAGGTGAAGGGGAGATCTTGTTGCTGTTTACAGCTACCTGATAGCACATTACAAAGAAGGTGGAGGTGTGTAAGGGCAGAACAAAATGCAACAAACAGGAGTTGAGATACAGGAAACTCTACTAGATATAAAGAAAAATATTTTTAGCATGAGGGTTGCCAAACACTGCAGAAACTTTCTCAGAGATTTTGGGGATCTCAACCCTTTGAGTTATTCAGAACTCAAATGGACACAGCCCAGAGCACCTGGACCTGCTTTTAGATACCTCCAGGGGTCCTCTCCACTTCTGATCCTTTTTCCCACGTCTCAATGTGTTCCATGATTCACCTAGCTATATTTCAGTTGGAATCTAAATCCCTTTCTTGATTCATGTCTAGACACCATCCAATATCTGAATAGTTAACAACCTATTGCTTTTGAGGCATTGTGAAGTAAGACGAAAGATGTGTCCAAAGCCTAAAAACCCTTCACAAGATGCAGTCTAGTCATCCATGGTCTCCTGTTATTACACTAAAACATTGCCCTAGCTGAACTGCTAAATCCAAAGGAAGTTTTTTCAGAAGTGCCAGCAAGAAAAGACCTTAAAGATCATCTAGTTCCAACCCCCCTGCCATGGGCAGGGACACCTCCCCCTAGACCAGGCTGCTCAAAGCACCATCCAGCCTGGCCTTGAACACCTCCAGGGATGGGGCAGCCATAGCTTCTCTGGGCAACCAGTTCCAGTGTCTCACCACCCTCAGAGTAAAGAATTTCTTCCTAATATCTAATCTAAATCTACCCTCTTTCAGTTTAAAACCATTACCCCTCCTCCTATCACTACACTGCCTCATAAGAAGTCCCCCCTTACCCATAGGCCCCAACTTCTTGTTGAAATTTTTTATTTGTTTGGGGATTTTTTTACCATCTCTTGCTGTCATTATCTTCTTGGTTAAATGACTGAATTACATTCTCCTGAGGTGTTCTTAAGCTTCTTCCAGATATCCTTAATCCATGGAGCTCTAGCATTTCATGTCCTTGGGGCAGAATTTCACTGATGCTCACTACTGACAGGTAGATTTCACTTCCTCCCTGTCCCTACTCTTAGTTGAGTAGCCTGCATTCTCCTTACCATCAGTTTTGGTGTTCACCAGACCTTCCACTGAGGCATTTCAGGTCACTGACATGGCAGGAAATTATTATCCCCCAAATTTTGCTGTCCATTCATATGTGTTAGGAAGTAGGCTCACAGAGGGACCCACAGGCTCCAGCAGGTGAGCTATTAGGTTCACTCCAGCCATCTTGTGTGGGTTCCTCTTTCAAAAAGAGAGGTTAGGTGAATGCTGGATGTGCTTACCTGTGGTTTCATGCTTTCTGCCGCTACTTGCATATTGGCTTTTTGCACTCACTGCTTGTTTTAATATAGACATTTTGGTTTACTTGATTTCATCGTCCTGCTGAGGCTGTTACAAGGTCTTTAGTGATCACTGCTGTTCAACATCAACAAGGCTGTCAGGAAACGTGAACTCATTGGAGTGAGATGGAGGCTGACAACAGCAGAGTCTGGCAGTGCTCTTTGAGCACTGGTAAACATTTCTTTCCTCCTGGCTATTCTTTCCTGGCTTGACAAAACCACCACCTCAGTATCATGTCAATCTTTTTGCACACGGTTGTGATATGTTCAGATAAGCTGCTGCTAATAAAATTAAAGGAGCAAGATTAAGACTACTGGCTGAAAATTTGGAGTAGACAGGAAATGCTTAATTTGACCCAGATGGTGAAAGATTGCTAGACTATACTCAGGGAGATAAAGAACCCCTTATCCTGAAACAGGTATATTTCATTTGTTGTCTTGTTTGGTAGAGAAGTGTGTGTGAAACACAGTGGTTTACTTTCTTAGTTGACTTCAAAAATCAAAATCCAGGATACCATCATATAATTTCCAACTTCTGGGATCAACCTTATCCTGACAAAATAGGTCCTGCCCAAGTAAGGGAATTCTAGTAATCCATTTCCCAAAGGTAAGATACAACTAGTGGGATTTTCATCTACCGTTTCTAAATACAGAACCACGAGCTGTTCATGTTTCATGGAGTATGACCAGTTTATTCTACGTATGTTTCTATTGACAGAAGCATGGCTATTCCAAATTCACACTGAGTTGAGAATAACACAATGCAGTCATCCTGAGGAGAGCTTCCTATCAGCAATCCCACCATGGAAAGGTTTGCACACTGTAAGGAAATTTCACGGTTGAAATTGAAATGTAAAGAAGAGAGAGAATACACATAGCAGAAGCTACGCAACGCTGCAGTTTCACAGCCATTAATACTGGATCAGCACAACTGTGGGTTTTTCAGCAATACAAATTTAATGCCGGCTAGCCATGAATACAAAGCCCCTTTTCTGACAAATTAGCTAGAGGATGTAGTACAGAGTTTCTGCTGGGTACAGGAGGACGGATGAGATCTGATCTAGCAGAAAGCCTCTGGGAATACAGCAAACTAGATTTTTATTGCTCTTGGTTTTCTTTGGGTGCTGGACCCTTGTTTTTGCTTCAGAGGGATAAGGAGGTTGAAGCAAAGAGAAACAGAGAAAGACGGAAAATAAATCTGTATCAGTTTGTGCTATATCAGCTTGTGCTGTATCAGCCTTTTGTATTGTGTGTTTCATGTGGTTTTGGCATACTAAAGCTGGATTTGCTGAAAGATCAACCCATGACTTCAGAGCATGAATAAAACCAGGTGGGAAAGGGACTGTGCCTTTTGGGTATAAAAGAATGCCCCCTGGGCCACTTCACAGACTGTCATGCAGGGGGAATGACAGCAGGAGCATCTGTAAACTGCCTGGATCTGTATCCTAGAACAGGCATTGGCTGACTAATGGCTTAATTTTTAAAATGTTTTGTGCTGTTGCTGTATCCCACAGCCTGATTCTGCACCCTGTGAGCGAGGGGCAAAGTTACATCCACTCCAGGTGGAAACAATTCCTATTTCCCAGTTCTTTGTAAGAAAGAGAAGTAATTTCTCTTAGCAATGCGATTTTCACAATTACTCAACAAAAGATGTTAACACTTTGTTCCTACATCACACTGTAAATGTTGTAAACATGAAGAGAAAAAAGGTAACAGAGGCACCAGAGTCTGCATTGCCGCTATCCTCTTCCACAAATGCCGTATCCCGAAGATAAAGTTGCTCACCAGAGCAGCCCAGTCAAAGCCCACACAATTATTAGGCAACGTGTGTTAAATAACAAACATTACATCTGCTAGATACCAATGGCCAACTGTAACAAGCGCAAATCTGAAGCAATTTCAAAGCTTGTCAATGCTTTAAAAGCCGGCACAAGCACTGTGCCCTTCACTGCCGGAAAGGCCAGATGATAGCTTGAAACCAAGCGTAGGTTTTCAGTGCGTAAGAAGTTATGGCTAAAAAAAAAATATCTTAAATTCTGATTCAGATTCAGAGAAGCAGAAGTTCTTGGAAAAATGTTTTAAATTCATGTCTCTAAGAGAGATTTGTACAGTCTCTAAANGAAGTTTAACATATAATATATGCTTTAGAAAATTCTGTTGGGGATAAGCAGCAACCTCAAGGGTCACCGTGAAAAAACTATTGTGTTTATTTGGATTTAACTTTGTAGCTTAATTAAAGCCTTGATTGGTAAAAATTTCTGTTTCCTCCTATGATATCTTTACATAATTTTAATAGACTACCACAGCAATTTTGAAACACAGCCACTGCATGAAAGTCTCTCTTCCCCTTGTTACACAATTCTGCTCCAACTTTACCTGCCAAGTCTGCAAGCCACTATAAATTTTTGTGGCAACCTTGAGCATTCAGGTGAGAAACCTACATTTCTTCCCCTAGATAGACTTCCCCCCACCTTTGCATATGAATATAGACTGAGATACATTCAAATCAAAAAAGAATTTTGAAGATAGGAGGTGGAATTACATTCAGTAAGTATCTGACTCTTGCTTGCATTATCTCAAAGACAGTTCAAAAGAAACACATAGTGTTACAGAGGTCTACCATTAAATGAAGAAACTACAAGGGATTTTTAAAGTGGGAGGTGAATACTAGAGTGCCTACACATTATAATTTCATAAACTTCCTATAAAATATTTAGTTCCAGTCATTAGCAGAGACAGACTATCAAATTAGAACAACTCTGTTATGGATATAAGGACATATGGATTTATCCCAGGATGTAAGAATCACAAAACTGTTGGAAGCCACTTTTTTTCCCCCTTCTTATAGTTTGTTTCATTTCACTTACCATGGCATTTCCAAGGTTCTGCTGAAACTCCAAGCAGACATATTTGAGTGTTACCACAATTAAAAAGGAAAAGAAATGTGCCTTCACAAAAGAAACAGCTTAGTGTTTATCTTGAGGGGTTCTGTCAGGCTTCAGTAAGCAGCTAAAACCATTGTTTTGAACTAGCTTTTCCTATCTGAACAAGAGGTTGAAAAACACCCACAAAAAAGACCATCACACGTTAGTAATTTACCATCCATAAATGCAGAAAACTCAACTGGAGAGAGCATGAACGAATGTCTTTAATAAATGGCTGCCTATATTTAGTTCTCTAAGTATGTGCAGAAGTATCTAATTAAATTCTGTATTTTCAAAGTTGCTGAGCAACAACCAGTTGCTCATAACTTCTCTGTAAACCATTCAAGCAAGCAATGAAATTTCATAACTTAATCTTTGCCTATTTCTCTGAAGGTTGCATCATTTTTCTTGTATGTATGTTTTGATTTAGTTTTTGTAGAAATTTGAAAATAAATGGTGGCAAATACCATTCTCTGGTATGACTTGCTGTGGTACCCAAAACTGGCTTGTCATTTTTATAGCATGCAAGAGTGAGAGAACCAGGGAGAGAAACAGAGAGATTAGCACAAAATAATCCAGCAGCAAGGGAAACACAGGTGTATCTTCTTTGAGGCTCTTACCTGATTTGCACCTGCTGACTGAGATTTGTTTTCATAGTATCTCACCTATTAATGCTCTCCAGATACAGAGGGCAGGTTCCGGGATTTGGATTTCCCATTTTTTTTGTTTTTATTTTACACAGAACAGAGTAATCTCACCTATTTAGACTTCCTTAATCCAGACCAACTCAGTTAACCAAACCCTGACTCACTCTTGTCATTGCGAGGCGTTTTGTGATTAAAATATGCCTTTAAAATGGTTTCTTTTTTTACAAATACTGAGGTCTGAAGGAAAAAATCTTCAGACTAACTGACATTTGGTGTCAATGGGAATATAATACCCACTCAGCATGTGCTTTCACTGACGTATATCTGCTTAGATAAATTCGTTGGGCCCTACATTTAGCTCTTGCGGCTTCTCAGGAACTGACAATTCCCATTACCCATTAGCAAGATTTACAAAGCAGAAAACATAGTGGTATTGCTGTGTAAATTTGCAGCTGGCAAAAAGAAAAGCCCAGGGAGGGACTATATTATGATTTGATATAGAATCTCATAATTCCTGTTTGGTTTTGTTTTCAAATTATTATTCATACATACATTATGGGATATTATTTAATAAGGATACATTTAAGGTCTAATATTCACAAAATTTACATCTCGCTATGCAGGAGGCAGTCTTCTTCAGATGCTTCATGTCTGTCTACTGGTGAATACTGACGGGGGGTTTTTTTTGGTTGGGTTATTTTTTTGTGTGTGTGTATGGTTAGACTCAATGATCTGAAAGGTCCTTTCCAACCATGAAGATTCTATGATTCTGTGAATGTGGAATAGAGCACTCATCATGGAAGAAAGACAGCATCATAGCCTCTGAAGGCCTGGTAGCATCAGACAGGAAAACTTTGTCAGTAACAGTTACTGCCACCCCTTTATGAATGATTCATCTGCATTTGTGCTTAGCAGCATAAATTTCGTTGTACGTTCCCAGCTATCTACTCAAGGTAAGCATAAGAAACCTAAGAGAAAAAAAAATCAATTGAAAAAAGAAGGAAGAAAAAGAATAATGGAAAGTTAGGATGTTTAGGAGTGGAGAGGAAGTTCAGCAGAAAACTTCCTAAAATTTAGTTTTTAAAATTAATATACTTGGATATTTTTTTGTTTCTTTCTTTCTTGCCTTCAAAAGAGTGCACTTCCTACAGAAGAAGTAAGATGTCAGTGGGCTCTGGGGAAACTGCACTTCTGAGAGGATGGAACTAGAAATGTAGACGCAAATAAGGAAAATTAGGAGAAAGGAAATAGAATAATGTAAAGCAGAGATCAGCAGCAAATGGCTTATGTTAGACACTAGAAAAAGGAAAACAAGCTTGACATTGACTTGCTTTGTCATGAGGGGAATCTGAATACTTAAATTCGCTTTTGGCATTTCAATAATAGGAAGAACAGCTGACTCCTTTAATACTCCTACAGGTGGTCTCCCTTACCACAGCTCTATGAACTTCTATTTTTTTTGGTTCACGGGTATCTACGCCAAGGGAGGAATTCAACATTAGTATGGATTTGTTGCCTACCCACTTAAAGGAAGGCTTGATGCAAATTAAAAATGGTGTCTATTACTGTCTGTGAATGACTTTACTAATAGTCCATAGAGAAGAATAGAGGATAAGCTTCATCTTCTCAAAGCTTAGGCTTCAGTTTTATCACAATTCTTTGCAAAAAAAAATTGTGCTTGTAGGTCAATCTCCCATATTATTCTCAGCTCCCTCTGTCTGGATTTGTCAGTTAAATTTTTAGAAGACATTTCCAGAAAGACTTTCACAGTAGCATATTTGCCACGAAAATACCCACAAGATATTTACATTTTCCCAGAACAGAAGGTTTCAGTTAGATGGATTTGCAGGGGAAGCTGTGGCTTAAATACAGGTCTTATGATTCCTTGTCCCCATATACACCAGTAATTGAAATGGCTGTGCAAATAACAGTTAGCTAGCAATTAAAAATTTCAGAAGTTCAATGTATTGTTCAATTATTTGGTGAGTTCCCAAAGCTCAAATACAGTATAACAGCCAGCCATTCAACACAGCTGTGTAAGCTGAAGCCGGTTATTAGCATCCAAATGGCTATGACAGATCCATTTTGCTTCTGAAATTCTTTCATCCTGCACTGCTCCAATGAGTAGATATTTTATTGATTTATTTATTTATAACCACATAAATAATTTAACTAATAATTGTAAGTCTCCATTTTCCTTTCTAAACCTCAAATACAATAAGTGCCATGGCTAATGCACAATTCTTAGATAACTCATCCATCCTAGAGAATATAATTACTACTCTTATTATTATTCCTATTATTTAATCAGATTCTAAACATTTCAAAAAAGAAGAGAGTGAATAAAAATTCAAATTACTATAACGGCATAGTTCACAGCAAAATTATACTGATATAGAAGGAAATCTATTTGTACACCACTGACTACAATTGGTTTGACTAGTGTTTGTTTAGAAAAAGGGTAAGGATTACACGACAGGAGAAACAAGGATATTCAACATTCATTAATTTTTTTTCCTCTATGGTATGAATCAGACTACAGAAGATATTACAAAAAGGTCAAAACAAAAAAGAACAAAAAAGGTAATATGCCATTCTAAATGTCTCTAGATGCCTAGGAAAACTATTTATGAGATTATCGTGTTTGCTACAAGCTTTTTGAGTTACCATCGCAAAACCATTTTCATTTCAAATCTTGTTTCACATGCTCAGAGCTCTGCAATGAAACATCAACTTTACTGCATGAATTTTCCTAGCTTTATCTTTCCCTAGAAAAAAATCCTTAGAAATATATGTATGTTTTAAGTCTGACTTCAGTTTTCTGGTCCTTTGAAGTTGTAAATGGCAAATACATGCATGTCATTATTATTAGTGAAGAAATGTGGCCTCTTGTTTAAATGTTGAGCAAAGAGAGACTGTGATGTGAAATTCAGGGCTCAGTATGACCCTGGTATATGCAAGCTAAAGGGGAAGTACCATCAGAAGAGCAGGCAGATTGGCCTGCCCTCGGCATATCCCCCCAGCTGCAGTGACAAGGTTGGAGACGGTGAGCAGCTGTGCACGAGGCTCTCCATCCCCACCAGCCCTGTGTCACTGATTTTTCTTGCAAAAAGAGGTAAGTGGTCCTCAACCACTCCTTACAGAGACCAGTTCCAAAAGTCAGGACCCAGAAAATGTTTGTGCTGGCTGGGAAAAATATGCTTACCCTGATAATTGCTGATTGTGAAAAGAAGGTTTCCAAAATCAGAAACTAGAGTCATCGTGAGGGAGACAGGCACCTAGTGACCTGAAATACAAGCTGCTGGGCTGGGGTGAGACACAAGAGGGGAAACGCTGTACTAACCCCACGCCACAGAGACAAGCAGCATACATTGGAGGAGCTCTCATTATAACGGCCTGTGGAAAAAAATCACTCATCAAATGCAAACCTCTGAATCCGTAAGATAAACAAGTTTTCAACCGACGCTCCTAAACGTTACATGTGCTATGTTGTTTTGTGTCCAAAGTGTGAACAAAAAAAAGTTTTAAAATCACATCTGGTACAGGAGTGGCAGGCCCCCAAAATATAACTTCTTGAGATAAGTAAGTCTTGTGCTAACACCCAGTATGGAAACTAAAGGCATAACAAGTGACAATGGCTAGGAATCATTAATTGCAGAAATTAAAGAACTGCTGATTTTCATTTTATACGCAAAGCGTAGAGCTGAAAGTACTCTTTCCTCTCATTAAAAAAATAAGTATCACAGAATTCAACAGATACCAAAATGCATGGTCATATGAACCAGAATTGTACTATTTCCCCAATGTGGTCATCTGTGCAAAATGCCAGGAAACACTGAGCAGTTAAAATGAAGAATGTAAATGAAAATAAGTAATTAAGAACAAGAAAAAGAAGCAACACAAAATTCACAGTATACAGAAGAGTACACAGAGATTTCTCCTTTGAATAGAAGAACAGATTCAACATACCATCAGAGCAGGGAAATGTAAAACACAGAGTAGAACCAAAGTAAAATGGAGAGGAGCGTTCAGAGACAGTGTGACTCAAACTGCTGCAGTCACAGCTGGACCCCAACGGAGGCAGAGCGAGAATTTGATAAGCCAGGAGGCCTTACTGGGAAGAAAATGTGGTGACAGAAAGAATCCCCATGCTGAGACCAGGCAAGCATCAGACAAAACAGAAGACAAGTATAAGCAAGCGGCAAATTTGAGGAGTCAATAGAAGAAGAGATAAATGGAGTTACACTGGAAATAGAAACTCAAGTGAACACTGCTATGATAGGAAAGCACAGTATTGTGGGAAGAGTGAAACTCCAGGTGGAAATTACAGAAGAAGAAATGGATCAGTCAAAAGCAGGGAAGGAAAAACGCTTAAAAATGCGTAGAACTGAAAAGCCTCAAACCTCACCCTGTCAATAAAACAGATAAGGTTTCTGGAGAAGCCCTTGACAAACACCACTCAGCATCAGACTCTGAGGAAATAAGGGACAGCCACTCTAATTAACTTAATGATAGCGTAAATCCAGCAAAGAAATCAGAAGTATAAACTGCAAATGAATGGCTGAAAACAGAAAAGCAATAGAAAGCAATACATCAACAGCAGGCACAGCAAAAACCAGTTTCTGTACCACTTTGCTCACCCTGAAAGAACTGTTCAGAGAAGTAAGGGAAAATAAATCCCTCCCAACTGGTACCAGTTTCGAATCATTATCACAATATTCTAACAAGGGATTTGTAATTACTGCAGCAACTGCAAAAGTGGTTCTGTCTTGTAGGGAAAAGGCCTTTTGTAAAGCAGAACTGTATGGAAAACAGGAAAAGACAGATTAAAGCCGAGAGAGGAAAAGGCTAAAGTATATAGAGCTCACAGATAGGCCAGTTTTTCACCCAAAAGAGTACAACAGAAATGCAGAAGACAGCTGTCTCTTCACATCCTCGAGGGCAATGACCTCCAAATGGCATTTGACAGCCTTCCTCAAATCTCCTTGCTGGAATATTAAACATCACAAAGACAGAAAATTCCCAAAGTTAAATGTTTAAATTATCATTTGAATCAAACCTATTCCATATACACACAAATAGAAAATAAGTGCAGGAAATGCAAAATTGTAATCTGTACAACACAAAGGCATGTGAGGAGAAGCATCTCTCTGACTTCTCTCTGAAAGTCTTTCACCAGACTTAAAATTTCTTTCCTTCCATCCTGAATAGTGAAAAGCAGCTGCAAAAGCTTTTCTTAGGCAGCTCAGAAAACATGGTGGGAAGGATACAAAATGAGAGGTTGCTCCCAGGTTTCCTAAGTTACTTGATTTTGATAGTCCAGTTTACATTCAGTTTGTCAGGATAGTCATTCTCAGTCTGCTATCTAAGTTAGAATTTTGTGTGTGTAGTTACCTTCTTTATCACCAGGGGAAAAAAAAAAAAAAAATCACACAAAGCCACTAGCCAAAGGTTGAATATTGTGTGAATTAAAGTTAATGGCAAAACTCTGAAAATTCAGCAGTTAAACAACTCTGACCTCTGACAACTTCTACCAGGGGCTGTTAAGATTAGAGGGGGCTTTCAAGATGAGTACAGATTGTAACACACAGAAAATTCCTGTGTGTGTAATTCCACTAATATCCAGCTACAACAACACTTCGGGCATTTTTAGATTTTTGTAGGACAGAGAATGATACTAAAAGATAGGTTAATTGTTTGGCTGAAATCTGTTGATGACTTCTGGGCCAGAACTAAATCACTGCAAATTTTCCTCCAGTGTCCAAACATTTTATATGACCCTTTAAACATACTCATTATTAAGGGAAAGTGCTAAATACAAACTGTTGTAAAATAACAAGAACATAGGCACCTGTTTTGAGTTTGCCAGGTAGATGCTGTAGAAAGGTCTTGGAAACCAGGGTCTTCTCTTCCCTTTTTAAGTATAATAACCACATGTTTAATTTTCTCCTGACCTGAGAACTCTCTCATCTAGCCACAGTGAGGTACTCACAATAGGTATTAGAGTGGCTTGGACCAGAAAAATAGTCCATGAAGTCATTTGAAGCAACGAAGAATTAATATGAGAAGTTACGAGTGAGGAACTGAAGTAAAGAAATATAAAATCTCTTCTCCCCAGTCAACTGTAGAAGGCACGACACAAGAAGGAACATCCAGCTCCTTCAAGCACAAGACTACAGCCTAGCTTCTAACTCCCCAACTCTTCTCCTTTCTCTTAGTCTTCTGCCAGGGAATTGCTGGCTACTGCCAGTTGTTTTGCTGTTCTCTGCAACCCTGACATCTGCATCAAAAACTCAATTAAGGCCAACTGAAATTCACAGAGACCACATAAATGGCCAGCAGCTGCCAATAGTTCTCAGCCAATACCAAAGAGGGATAGATTTGAAACAATATTGGACAATGGCTAGTCCCTACATTATGTTAGTACTTTTCTTAATTGGCTATTACTTTTACCAAAGTACCACACTCTGCAATGCCACTGCACATCTTTCCCTAACTGTATTCATGCAAGCATATGTGGGAACTTCTTTTGCCCAGTATTCAAAAGCACTAAAACACTTTGAAAGGCCATAGATAAGAACATTTGTAATTAACAGCATATTTTTGCACATATTCATATCTTTAAATAAGGTGCAGCAAATTGTAGATGGATTAAAGCTCAGGGTAATTTTTCCCTCACTCTGTATTCAATTGGTGTGGTAGCTATTCTGGTTAAATTATCTTTTCTGGTGTTTTTAATTTGAATCTGACAGGGTTCTGAGCTTTTGCCTCTGCATGCATTAATTATATCTATGATAAGTGTTTGTTTTCCTCACAAAATTGGGAAGCTGAATTAATATTTATTAGAAGGTAATAGGAACAAATGGCACAAAATATTTTAGGATGATGATTTAATACACAGTTCCATATAAGCCTCAAATTGTAACCACTGATCGGTCCTTTGTTTTCAATTTCCAGAGTCCTTGAAATAGAAAAACAATGTTCCCCAGAAGTAATATTCACTTTGCCCATTGCAGGACCTTAACTAGTATGTGCAATCCTGTCAGCATGGAGCCTGTTGAAAGAAATACAACACAGTAGGCCTTGATGGAAGCTCAGAAGGGACATTGTCATTATCTATCACAGTAAAAACAGCAAGCATACCATAATCTCTGGGTTATTATTATTATTATTATTATTATTATTATTATTATTATTATTATTAATATTATTATTATTATTATATTTTTCACGAGCTTTAAAACCAGAAATCATTAAAACACGTTGCTTTTGAGGGTTCGGTGTTTNTATATTTCTTGTGATTAATATTCTGTCTATTCAAAGGAAATTAATTTTCCTGGGAATTCACGTCTTACATAAAGTAATACTCAGCAGAGATCCCTAGTTTAGAGAAAGGTGGAAAAAAAAAAAAGGGCAAAGTATCTTTATTTTATAGTAGCACACATGCACACATACATGTCAGTTTCATGACTGGTTTTTAGTTTTCTGAAAATCCACTTGGTAGGCATCATACTAGAGAGAAAATAAAAGTGATAGCAGCCCAAGGATTTTC
>VXBH01007428.1:143146-155188 GCA_013400035.1 Rynchops niger
AAAAGCTCAAAATTTTCAGAACAGCTGCCTTTTATAGCCTTTTTTGCCTTTATTATTTTATAAGAAACTGATGCTTGGATTACCATTTTTAGTGTATAGCTGAAACAGGCAGTCGTACACACTGATCAGAACCAAGAGAGCTTTGACAGGGCACAGGCATACTCAGTGTGATTTTGGTGCATATCAGGGAGAAATGAGCTACCAATGCCATCTGCTGGATGAAGGGTTTGCCAGGCCAAGAAGCAATGCCTCACAACAGCTTTGGGCCGGGCAACAAATATCCCTGTCAATGACACCTTGCAAACCATAAAAGCTTTTCCCTGAGTAGCCAGTCAGCTCTGTTAAAAGAAGCAACAGTCAATGCTCATTTTGAGGGTAGGGGCCTGTTTTCTTCATTTTTCTGGTCTTCTCTTTGAATCCAGTATTGCCCAATGACGGTTCAATATCTCTGCTGCTGTATGATGGGAACAGACTGGAATAATAAGCGGAGAAGGGAAAATCAAAAAAAAAGAGGAAACAAAATATTTTCTTTTGATTGTAGTTAGGGGATAAAGGCATGAACAGCTCCTCTTTTTATGCAAATACCTTTCTGGTGACACAGGTCTGTCGTCACACGCAGGATAACCCTAAGGAGAACCATCCTCTCTGGATTTACTTAATTACAGCAGGTCCAGGGTGCGATGGGTTGTTAAGGTGGCAACTAAAGCTTTCTTCTGTAAAGGCCACTTTAAGACTTGCTGTTTTCTTTAGGAGCTGGCCCAAAGTGCATCATGCTAAGGCGCATGGAAAATAAGGAGGTGATTGGTGACAGCCAACATGACTCCACTAAGGGTAAATCGTGTCTGACAAATTTGGCTGTCCTTTCTTGGAAATTCTTTGGAATTTGTTCTTCCAATTCTTTGGAAGGACTGCCTGGACAGGCTTGACAGGTGGGCCTGTGTGAACCTCATGAAGTTCAACAAGGCCAAGTGCAAGGTCCTGCACCTGGGTCAGAGCAGTCCCAAGCACAAATACAGGCTGGATAAAGAGCAGCCCTGAGGAGAAGGACTTGGGGGTGTTGGTGTATGAGAAGCTCAACATGAGTAGGCAATGTGCGCTTGCAGCCCAGAAAGCCAACCACATCCTGTGCTGTATCAAAAGAAATACAGCCAGCAGGTCAAAGGAGGTGATTCTGGCCCTTTACTCTGCTCTGGTGAGACTCCATCTGGAGTACTGTANGGGAGACTCCATCTGGAGTACTGTATGCAGCTCTGGACTGAGTCTAGAGGAGAGCCATAAAGATGATCAGAGGGCTGGAACACCTCTCCTGTAAAGACAGGTTGAGAGAGTTAGGGTTGTTCAGCCTGGAGAAGAGAAGGCTCACAAGAGATCCTATAGCGGCCTTTCAATACTCTTTAGAGGGCCTACAGGAAAGATGGGGAGGGACTTTTGACCCGGGATTGTAGTGATAGGATGAGGGGTAACAAATTGAAACTGAAAGAGGGGAGATTTAGATTAGATATTAGGAAGAAACTCTTTCCTGGGAGGATGGTGAGACACTGTTGCCCAGAGAAGCTGTGGATGCCCCCTCCCTGGAAGTCTTCAAGGCCAGGCTGGATGGGGCTTTGAGCAGCCTGGTCTAGTGGGAGGTGTCCCTGCCCATGGCAAGGAGTTGGAACTAGGTGATCTTGAAGGTCCCTTCCAACAGTAACCATTGTATGATTCTATGATTCTATGCTGTAAATTTCCAGGAGTTACAAATTAGTTTGATCCAGTCAGCCAAGGTCCTTTTAAATCGGTAGAGAAATCAGGCTTTTACGGAGAAAGATAAATTCAAACAACTAACATAGGAAGGGACAAACAGCCCTGCAGGTTATTGGCTAAAGACAGCAGGTGTATGCTATGCAAGTTGCTTTCCATTGATTTCAGCTATTCAGTTAGTACTCTAAAACAGATCCCACTTTACTAGTCTTTCTCCCATTGAAATCAACAGGATTTCAGGGGAGCTGACTGTCAGTCATATAATATTGTTTGATTAGTGTAAAGAATACTGTTAACCCATTCTTAATGGATAAGTGACTTTGTTAATTTCATCCTTATAAACATTCTTTGCCATCTTAAATGATGAGGACAAGGGCCTCAGCAGCCAGCGCTCCATGGGGTAGTTATGGTCATCACAGCTAATGTGAGAATTTGAAGTCCCTGCTCATCCTAACAGCCTTAGTAATAGAATAGTAGATTTGGGGATTGATCCATTCTGCAGCAGTAAATCTATATTCATTCTGTGAGAGGAGAGGGACAAAATCCAGGCATTCTGCTGTGTTACAAAGAAAGATTCAGGCTTAAAGCTCATCTCTGAACTTGGCAGACCTGTGACTTAATACTTCAGATCTTTACAACCCGGGTGAGCTCCCTCTTCCTGCCTGCTTTTCTGCACTTCACATCTCCCCACTCAAGACCCCCCTGCCCCAAATCCAGTATGGATCACACAATTTTTACCACCTAATATTATTCAGCTAATGAGTCATTGAAACATTCCTCTTTACCTGCATGTACCTGCACTGGACAAAATGCTAACTATCCCAACGTAGCAAAGCTTCAGTGATTTCCGCATTAGACTGGTAACTCCTATTCAGGGATTTCAAAACATGAATCTAAAGGACTCTCTAGATCTGAGCACACAATGAGAGACGAGAGGAAGGAGTGATCAGTACATTTCAGCCGTTTTCTTAAGAGCAGCAGGGGGCTGAATCTCCTCCTGATGTGCTGTAGTGATTGCTTGCTCAGCAGGAGGTCTCAAGAGCTGTATAAGATACCATGAAGCCTCCAGATAGAGGTGAAAGTCAGCCACTCTTGAATTGTAGGTGGAAAAAGAGTGGGTTATAACAGCTGTACCAATAATGAAATGAAAAAGAAGAAAGAAAAAAAAATTGAGGAAACAAAGCTCCAAAGGATTAAGATAGATGAAAAATCAGAGGAAAGGTGAGACTATTTGTCCTGGGGATATGAAGCAGTATATTAATCTTACCTATGCTAAGTTAGCACAGACAACTTTTTCAGCCTACAAATTAGCCTCGGGTTTGGTCTGATGATTGATGTATGTCTGCTGCTGCCCCAATGAACCATCCAACATCTGCCTCTCAGCTCCCATTGGGGGTAGTTCGAGCTTTTTGCTCCAAACACTGTTATGTAGCAAAGCTGTCCTAAAATTAATCCATCCGAAGATAAAGTGAGCTTCCTGGAGGTACTGGGTTTTTTCAGACATTCAGATTCACTGAAAGAAACCAGTTATGCTCTTTTACATATTTAAGATAGCTACAAACAGAGAAGCTGCCTAAGGCTGATAGCAGATCAGAGCTAGGTCATGCAGAGGTTGAAGTATTTCATTGATTGTAAGTAGACAGGCCAAGCTCTGAATTTTATGCATGTGTATTTTAGCTAAAAAAAAAGTATGAAGCAACAGTTACAAATCCAGTTCTTGATGACAGAGTTTACTGCCTTCTGGACAACCATTTGGATTAAAGGGCAAGGATGTTATTTGCTTCTGCTGTGTTGAAGAAAAGAAGGTTTCGTACATGATTTAGTAATTACACAGAAATAGAAAGAAAATCTGTACACAATTTATATGTGATCCTCATTCTAGTAGAAGCAAATAACTCTGTGAGGTCTCATAAAATATCTCCTTTTGTTACCAAATCTTCATTAAGAATTTAAAAAATTAGAGAAGAGACCAAATGCACACTATGCAAATAATGTAATTCATTAAGAGCAGTTTTGTATTACAGAGTACAGACTTTTATTATCTTTAGAGCTGAGTGAAAAACAGACACATTGTTGAAGGATATGACAAGTCAAAAATTTTCTTATAAATATTTTAAAATGTGAGCAATTTTTTTCTTCTACTTTATGAAAACTATTCTTTTTGATGCAGAAATAGGGAAAACACTTGCAAAAGTTTATAGTTTAGTGATAAAACTTCTGATTAAATTCTTGATGTCTTTATACTGTGCATATGATCTAGTTGTGATTCTCCACCAGCCACTCATTATTAGTGGATCTATGCTTCTTAAATTAAGTCACTAAATCTCAATTAACTATCACAACGCTTTGAATCAGTACGTACGTATATGCACACATATTCACGCTTCACTTATTGTTCCACCCACTTAATTTATTATGGGCTCTTTAATGGTTGTGACTCTCAATTCAGTTCTTTACACTTCCTCCCCTGTAAAAGATGTGTGTAAACATAAAGTTTAAATTCTTCTTTCTCTATCACTACCTTCATTTAGTCCTCTCCCAGTGAGATACATCCACTAGTGTGCCATGAACTTCATCAGAGGATGCAGACCAAGTTTGACTGTAAACTTTGCAATAAAATGTGGGTGAATTACATGAAGCTTTTTATAATTCCAATGAGAAACCAAGATGTCTAAAAACTCCTCTTCTTTTGTTCCTTGATGAGCTGGCCTGTAAGATAAAATTCAACTACATAACTGTAAAGCTGGACTGACTCTGCTTCTGCATATAAAACAAATTTGAAATGCAGCTGCCTATCAGGGATTCTTTCTCCATATTTGGGGATTCAGGTACAAATTGGCAGCAGGCAGATGGTTACATGTAAAACCACACTGAACAGTGTGTTGAGATCAAAAGTTAAAGACTGCACGTGAAAAAACTTTGGATGAAAAAGAGACAAGACAAAACCGCATGTTGACACACCACATCGAAAGATTCATCATTCAGACCAGAGGCAAGTTTACCTTTTCTGCCTCTCATTTTGGTCTCTCCATAAAAACCCTGGTGTCTGTGGTTATCACTTTGCCATCTCATCTGAAACGGATCTGCATTATTAACTAAGAGCACACAGCTCGCAGCTCCTCTCTTTTCTTGGCTTTTATGGATTTAAAAGCGATGTGCAAAATCCAAACAGAAAAGGCTAAAGCAGAACATAAGTACAAGTTCACATGTTCTTACCGAGACTGCTGCTGCTAACGGTGCACTATTTTTGCACAGAGGTGGTTTTTTTTTAACTGCATACAAAACAATAAAAGCACCCCCAAGTAAGACAAAAGCGTACATTCAAAAAAGCATCATATATACATTTACTTACTCATTTATTTCAGTGTAAGTAATAGTAAAAGAAGATTCTCAATGCAGCAAGTTAAAGGTCCTAACACTATAATCCCAAAAATATCTAGTAGAAAGGGAATTATGGGCAGACAGCCTATAGAAAAAACACAGCTCAACTCATTGAAGTGCTTCTCCCAAACCTCACTTCCATGTCATTGTCCTGTCCTTTGTTCTCTTTACAAATCACAAATTGTAAGTCTTTAGAAGCATTTTTAAGTCTTTAAAAGTCTTTACAAGTATTTAAAATTAATTCTAAATTGTTAAAATAAAAGAGTGCTTAAAAGCAGAAAAAAAAACTGACTGAAGCATTTAACAGAGGTTACATAAGTTTTGCATTTTTGGAATAATTTTAACTCAAAAGGAGCATACCTGAGACTGTAAAGAGTGTAAGGAGGTGTATAAAGGCAGAGCAGGCCATCTTCTGGCTAACACAGATAAGCAAAAGCCAGGTGAACTCAGCAGAACCACTTCAGATCCCACCGAGTTTCCCTCTCTAACCACTATTATGAGTCCATAGGGCAATCATCCTTACAACCGTTGGCGCAAGAGTCCCTGGAATAATGTAGCATCTGATCTTGAATCAAACACTGCAAAATGTTGCCTGAGGAACAAGAACTGACTGGGGTTTTGTTTGTGTGTTGCCTTGCATTACAGCCAAGTTTCATTCCCAAATGCATCATTAGCTGAAGCTTGCTCATAGCAAAAGGACATCTTCATTTTAAGAGCAGCACAAGCCTTTTAAACAGCAAGATGAAGGCTTGGTCTTACATTGCTGAGCATTAGGTCATGCTTGTCCCTGACTGTGGAAGCCAAGTGGGAGGTACCATAGCAAAGGTGGACTTCATCAGAAGATGATTTCTCTGTGAGACACAACTGATCACAGCGACACACATTTAGCCCCAGGGGCTGCCGAAAGACAACATCCTTTCCAACACCCTTTTGCGCCAAGGAAACACAACACACTCCCACAGCTAAATCAGGGGCTGCAGTGTAACTGATACCAAATGATTAAGATGTTTATTGATTAATGGGCAAGCCATGAGAAATTGGTAGAGCAGCAAAAGAATAAATGATCTCGGCAATCATAACAATTACATAATAATGCAGACTATTATGCTTGACTATAAAGCTGTTAATTACAGCTCTTAAGTCTAATGAATCACATACCTGAATACTACTGAATTACAGTTCTGTAAGTATGGAGGTGCAAATCTATTTCCCTCTGCACCAAGTCTGGACGGCATGTCTGCAGAGCACAAGGTCCCTCTGGCATCCTGATGAGCTGGGGCATACAAGTCAGCATCACTGCTGGCATCCACACTCCTGCTAGTTAAGGATCCACCCCTCTTTTTTATCCTACTTTATTTTAAAACTTATTCCCTATTCTTCCTGAGTTCCCTATTCTTCTGAGTTCAGACTCACATTTTTGCCATCTTTGCACCCACAATCTTCCTCCAAGCTCCTCCCAACAATATATTCCTATTTGAATTTTCCTTATTTCTCCCCGTTTTTCTGCATTACCTAAACTTGTTATTTCCAGTATTGTTTCCTAGCCAACATTGACCTTATTGACAGGATGACTTCAGTATGAGTGGCTTTGTGCCCAAAGTTCCCCCACCATTGCCCATCCCAGGCTGACCAAATTCTATTTACCTTCTTCAGTTATTGAACACTTACTTTCACATACCAGGGCAGTAGAGTAACTTCATTTTCACACTTCTGCTGTGGGATGTTGCAGATCCTTGGCTGCTGCAGGGCTGCATGCCCCATGGGATCTCTTCTACACATACATACACAAAACAGATTGGGCTTGGTCAGCTGCAGCAGCAATAACCACTCAGCCTTTAAAAGAAACGACAGTCTTCTCAACATACTTCTGTCACTGTAACCAAGAAAAACCTCTTTTTTTTTTCAGTTCAAATGTGACTGCAAATCAGCATAGGCAAAACCATGTGTCTACTCAGACCTTCATTGCCATGCCACCTTCTCCAAGCAAACCTCAGGGGGTCTCTAGGCCATGAAGGTGATCTTCAAAGACTGAAGATATTTCTCACTTTGGACCCCCATTCATGTGACAGGACTTTTCTCCTTTCCCTCAAAAGAGATCATCAAAACAGTCTTTCTTCCACAAGCTATCTCAATTTTAGCTCACCAATGAATTATTATTATTTATAGGCTTCCTTTATTTTAAAATGAGGATTGTCAAGCTTTGCTTTGGTTGGCTGGGTTTTTTTTTTTTCTTCTGAATTTACCTTTCTTAAGCATGCAGGCTTCATTTTTTAAAATAAGATTTTAAAGTGCTCATTTTCCTAAGGCATCAGTAAATAGCATTGTATTATTTCATGGTCTGGTTTGCTCAGATTGAGTTTTGCAGTTGGAAACTGCCTTATGCCTATATGATCCCTGAATTACACTTTAAAAGGCTATTAAAGTTATTTGATAACCGTATAGAAGAAAAAGATGANAGTTTTCCTTTAAATTCAAGATAACTTCTTGGTGGACAGAGCAAAATAACATAATTAAAATGATCCCACTTTTTGTGCACCTTCTTTGTAGCGTGCTAGAGGAAAGCATTCAGCTTGGAAACATGCATTATTTATTGAACATGCTAATAGACTATATTTCTTCTTCTTTTCTCCTAAGCAGTTACCTCACCCATGTAACCTCTGGCAAAATTCTGGGTTGGGTGTTTGTTAATTTTGCTGTAGAGGTAGTATATCCTGCAGGTTTTGTCTTGCAGATATAAGTTTCCTCCCCTCCTCCCCAAAAGCACAAACAACACAGAAGTGTTTCTTCTTGCTGTGTCAGAGAAGAGCCTTTGTGATCCTACTGCAAAATGCACACTATGCACATCCCAGTACACATCTTTATTCAAGCTGGAGATATCCTTGATGCTGCTGGTTGTATCTAAACAAGGGGATGCAGGAGTGTTTCCCAGAGCCCAAATCCGGAAGCATACCTCACCTGTGTCCCAGATGTGAGGTGAAAACACTCTGGTGCTGTATGCTATTGGCTCCTATGGAAAGGATACACAGGCTGCATGGGAGCCCGTACATGTTTAGCAAGTCTTCAGTCTGAATCACGGGCAAAACTAGACCTGGAGTTGCATTACAACATACAGTAAAGAGCTGGTACAAACTCTGAGTTTCTGTTCCTTGTCTATCAATTGGGATTGTGTTAGGAAGCCAGGTCAGCCAGGGTTTTGAGAGTGATCTAGCTAAACTTCCTCCTACGACCTACTTTCCCCAAAGCACAAAAGGCTTTTCCGTTCAGTAGTGCAGGTTTTGTTAAAATACGATTCACAAAAATTCACCTTGTAAGGAAAGCCATAATGATTATGTCAAGTAGTAGAAATACAAAGGGTTCACACACAACACTGTCCTTGTGAGCAGAACCTTGCTTCTTCAATAGATTTATTGCAGGTTTGAGCTGGATCACAATGTCCCCTTAGCTCTGGTGCCTGGGGAGACCCTGCCTTTCCTGGTCAAGACCTCCATGGTCTGTCTCTAACCCTTTTCTTTTCCACCACAACCTGTCACCCCCAGAAATTCCCCACGTGTGGACAGGCTCAATTTGTTTCCTTAGGGAGGCACGGTCTCCTTCCCCTGGCACTGACCTTTTCCAGATACAGACGTTCTTCCGAGAGGAGCATAATGTATAACTAAGACTGCAAAAAATTATTACCATCAGCCTCAGTGTTTCTGCACTCATAGTCTGCCAGGGCTACTGCGACTGTTTTAATCTGTCTCAAATGGTGACCACTTGCAGCTCAGCTGCATTGCACGGCTGTGTAACCAGTACTGAAAGGAGATCCATGTGACCTTCTTGGCCTTTGTTATCACTTTATTCCTATACACAATATCTGCAGTGCAAAAGCAAATGTTTTCTGGAGTTCAGAAACTGGGAATTAGATCAATTACATTCATGGCAAATCAAACCTTAGCAAAAAAGTCGTTAAGACAGAATTTGTGCAGGGCCATGTTCTTCTGCTCTTGTCCTGCTGCATGAAGTGCCATCACAGTTTATAGTGACCCAGTCTGGTGCCAGCAGTCACACCCTTCGCTTTTGCCTCTGCTGCCTGTACATTCTCATCCCCTCCTTGTTTCTCAGTTTGGCCCACAGGTGAGTTGTTTGCACAAGGTAAGACAAACCACTGGAGAAAATAAACCCTTCCAAAATAAAAGTGAACAGGCAGAACAACAGCACTAATATAAATCGAATTAAGGAGTCGCAGGACTGCAGGATGCACCATGAAGCCAAGCATTCAATCCTTTATTCAGTTCTCCCTCTCCTGCCTGTTTCTTTCCAGTCCTGCTATCCCTGCTCCTTTTATTTCCTGCTGGTTTGAAGAAAGGACCTTTTTTTTTTTCTTTAAAGTTTGTTTCCTCTTTGGAAACAGTCTGAGGTGATTGTTTAATAACTGGATGAGCAATCAATTCAACCATCAAAGTAATCACTGTGAGCTAATCTCATATGAGGAGCTGGGTGGTGCACTGCTGACAAAGAAACAGGCAGTATAAAGATACCAGTAAGGAGTGTAAGCAGCGCAACTGTAAAACTTTTCTGGCTAGCCAGCACTAGCAACGTTTGTTGTCTACAGGGTCTGGTTTCCAGAAAGAGAAGATGTCAAGAAAAAGGATGACTAGCAATTCCTTCTGTAATAAGCAATAAATTTCATTTTTTTTTTTTTTTTTAAGTAACAGCAAGCTTACTCTGTTGTGCAAGAATTACTGAAATTATTTTGATATTTCATCTCTGTAGGTGGAAATGCAAACATCTCATTTCACACGAAAAGCCAAGAGGACTAACCAGGCCAATGGTAATCATGTTACTAGCCTCATGCAGCTGGCAATGATGGACTAGGTTTTTTCCTGGTATATACATATGCTGAACATAGGAATATTTTATTAGGGAAGGAATGAGTTGCAGTAGAGTTCATCTTAGGACTTTATTCAATTGCATACATTACTTAAGTTCCAACATGAGATAGACCAGCCAAGAAGCAGACTTGACATGCCACTATTCAGACAGGAACCCATTTCAGGAATGCCACTGCATGCAAGCATGCATTGCATTCTGTCCTTTCCAAAAGGAGTTCCTAAAAAACTGTATGCTTCCAAAATAAGAATTGTGGTGGTGGTTAGGTTCAAAGTGGGGAAAAAAACAAACAAACAAACAAAACCCAAACGTAAGTAACTTCCGTGAGATAATTTATGAAGACCTTTTCATCATCCCAGCAATTTCTGCTCCTCATAAACATATATGTGTTCCACAAGAATTTCTTTCATCATCCAGGGACTGCACAGACCTTGTAACCCAGCCTAACCTGAGCTGTCTTTTTTTCCCCAGCAGGTTCAGAATCACAGCATCACAGAATGGCTGAGAAAACAGAAAGTTTGTTCCCTGGAGGAACGATTCCATGGAGGAGGTACTAGAAAAAGTTTGCATATATGTTTACCTTCTTGTATGCACCGGGGAGGCATAACCCACTTGTAGACATCCCAAGACTTAGGTTTAACCAAAGCCAGATATTAAAAAAAAAAAAAAAAAAAAAAGTAGCTTCTGGCCTAATGGTTAAGATATGAAAGGCAAACCAGGTACAAAATCAATGGATGAAAAACATACACTTTAAGGATTTATTAGGGAGTTTAGTAGATACTGCAAGAGCTTCCAGATAAGGAGTAGGAGGAGTTTGACTCATGTCTTTAATGTAAATAAGAGTAACAATAGCTCTCTTGCAAACACTGAAGTGAAAAAGAATTTGCTGAGCTTTTCTCAGACTTGACACAAAAGAAGTATTCTCTGAAAAGCAATAAATGTAGAATTGTGAAGATTAGGATTTTTTTTTTGCCAGAGAAATAAGAAAACATAGAAAACAGAATAAATGGAGGTGCGTAGCATCAAATGTTCTGTTCACAGGAATAGCTGTTTTTCCTTTGACTTTGGAGAAGCTACCTGAGTTCCTAGCAGCTATGAATCTACGGCATATTTTTCAACTGTCATATGTTCTTATTTATGGTCTGAGTTTGATTCATTTACTGGTTCCCACTGTGGAAGCAAGGAGTGGAAGTGAAGGGATGGTGTAGCCTCAGGGAACCACAGTGGACTTCAGATAGACGTGGATGTAACTTCTCACGGTGTAGCCTAATACCTGCTCCACTTTCCAGTAGAGATGGAATCATTGGCCAGTCAGGAATTCAAGAAAACTGACACTACAATGAACAAAAAGACAGCACTGTTCTTCCACCCCTGGGCTGCCTATAAAATGTTTGTCTTATTAAAATATTTTCTATACCCATCGTCACACATTGCAACCGACATGAGAAAACAGTGATCTCAGATAACACAAAATACCACAATCATCAGGTGTCACAGCACCTGTAATAACACCATTTTGAAGAAGAACAATTGTATAGAACGACATTATACTTCCCTCTAATGTTGGCTTTCCTCTTCAGACAATATATACTTTCTGAATGTTAAGTATGAATAGAGAAGCTATTGAGAAAAATAAAGGTAGGTGACAGGAATTGTTAATACCTGGTTTTGTTCACCTGCCAGGAAGAAATCTAAGCTCTAAAACTTTGAGAAAAGGCCCTGGGAGTTAGTAATGGTTAGCCAAGCACATACTTTTTGGGGGAAAAAAAAAAAAANAAAAATTCCCAGTATTATCTTTGAGCTTTAGGTAACCTATTGCAAAAAAAGAATTTTAAAATAATAAAAAAGTTACAAAAGCAGTTGATAGTATATAAGTTTGAAGACAAGCATTTGTGTTCCTATCACATTCTGATGAATACTTGATTGAATTCAAAGGTACAACATAAAAATGAGAGTTTATTTCCTGGAAGACCAGATGGTGCATTAAAAATGCTGGCATTCTAGGATACAAAAAGAACCCCAGCCTAGTGGATCCAGTCTAGTGGATCCATG
>VXBH01007428.1:156195-195012 GCA_013400035.1 Rynchops niger
GCATTCTAGGATACAAAAAGAACCCCAGCCTAGTGGATCCAGTCTAGTGGATCCATGTAGTCCTTTCAGTTTAGGCTTCCTTCTTCCTTATCTTCTGCGAAAAAAATCAGAGGCAGGAACTGGGTGATATTCAGGTGCTTAAACTTTCAGCTCCTCTTCAATACATTTGTTCTGTAAATATCTGGCAAACTTGTCTTAAAAAAAGCAGATACCAAGTGCACTTTGTTCAAGCAATTTTTTCCTGGAAATATGAAATTTTGATTAAACATCTGCAAGTATGGAATTTGTGAGACCTAGTGAGCCATTTGGTTGCTACAAGAGACACATCAACATAATCCAAGAGAAGAAAAGAGCACCTGCATGTCCTTTGCTGAAGGAGAGCACTCCAGTCTCAGTCTTTGAATTTCCTCAGTTAAGCATCAACAGAGATTCAGAAAGTAAATCTAAAAAAAAAAAAAAAAAAAAAAAAAAAAAAACCAAAAAAAAAAAAAAAAAAAAAAAAACACACACACAAAAAGAACCCAAAAATAAAAACAAAAAAAAACAAAACCCAAACAATTCTTGGAAGGTTTTGATATTCTTCAACTGTAAAGCTGGGGAAAATTCTCTTTGGGATGGAAATGCGCAAATCTGTTTGTGAGAAGTTCTGCCTTCCCAATCAATTCTCTTCAGGAGAAAGCACTGAAGTATACAATTACCAAACATAAAGCCAAAAATTAAGCTTGTTCTTTTACCACTGAATATGTTCTTATCCCACTCGTCTGTTTTTCCAGATTTCATGCTCCAACTTCCTGGCCCTTCTGGCCACTAGTCTCTCCTGTCACTTACCAGAGGAGAATGGACAATATAATTCAGCTTTATGTCTCTCATGCTTTCTCCGGAAACAAAAAGACGTGCAAATTTACCATCTGATCTCTCAGTCCCCTATGGGTCTAGATTTGTCATTACAGGAGACAATGAAGAGAAGGGATCTTAGCATTTGCTTTCAGCCTGCACAGGTCTCAACACAATCCATAAATAATGAATAAATTAATTAATAGTGGTGAAGGATTCAGATAATGTGGTGATAAATGCTTTCAGAAAAGCTCATTCATTAGGATGATTCAGAGCCATTAATCCAACTTTGGAGAGCAAAGTCTGCCTTGAAAGACAAACAGGAAACAACACACACTTCCATGGGGCAGGATAAGGAGATAAAACCTCCTATTTGCCTACCCAAAGTAATTTTTTTTATATTCTTTAAGCTCATCTCAAAGGAAATCAAGTATTGAAAATGTGTGTATTTTATTATTCATATATTTTTAATATATTTGGTACAAAAATTTTATCACCACCAGAATTTTAAGGGTTAAAAGAAAATGGAATGAGGTTTCTTCCAGCAGAATATTTGAGCACTTTTTAGTTAGCTGGTAATGTACCATTTTAGTTATTAGACAGAATGCTAGTCAGATTGATAGCACTTAAGGTCTCAGGATAACATAATTCATTTGGGGGATGCAGCAAATATGTAAAATACAACTGAAAGATTTATAGCGACATTTTCTCTACATTCTCAACTGCTGACTTTACAGTGAAATTTCTGAAACGTCTTTGGAATCTGGGGAGAAAGCAGTTACTTTTGAAATATATGGTCAAGATGCAATTAGGAGGCAAAGATTAACAACCTCTAGAAGCTATAAATCAGCTTATGGACTTATATTTCCGAAGAAAGAACAGTCTGGGGATAATTAATGACCAAGCCAGTAATATGCCAAAAATGATTACAGGTCTCAATATAGACCTTTGTGAGTCTTGTATTCTATGTTACCCTATGCTTCTTCTAGCTCTATTTTTTTAAGTATAAAAAATTGCAATTACAGCTGGTATAAGGGAAATTGTTATACAATAATATAAATTTATTTATACATGCTATTAGGATATTAATATGACCCAGAGAAGTGTAGATTCTGGCAAAAAGTTATGCTTAAGGCATTAAGATCTGACTTCAAACATAAACAGATAAGGAAATTTCTGAATAAAAACAGCCTAATTTTATAGAACTACAGCATACCCTCAGTTTTACCTAAGGTGGCAAAAGTTATAAGAACTCAAAATCAGAGAAGGGTTATTCAAGTACTTTAACCAGACAAAAAGGTCTTTGCCTTATCAACGCAGGAAACAGACAAGCTTAAATGGGTAGAGAACCGGATGATGAACAATCCATATTTTTTCATGGATAACTTTGTAGTAATACACAAAAAGTGAAAGAAATAAGAAACTAATGACTCTACCTGACTATGTATGACGTAGCAAAACAGGAGTAAATCTTGATATGAGGTGCTACAGAAGGATTTAGCTTGTATAGGCTTTCCTCACAGACCATAATTTACTGTTAAGTAATACTATACTTTGTAGGTAACTCCAGAGTACAGCCAGACAACCATAAAATGCTTCTCGAAGAGGTTGTGTTCTGGGAGTGTGGGTCAAAATGGTGATTCCAACCTCACATTTTAATTTTTTTTTCCAGGCAAAACCACACGGAATAAAGCTTTCATAAGGAAAAACTGCTTTCCAATTCTAGGTACTGTTACTGATCTCCTTCAAAATAAATTGTGAGCTAGTTTGCTCCAAAAAGTTTGCCTCTTTTCCTAAAAAGTGAATTCCTAACCACTGAAACACAGAAATCTAGGAAACAGGAAAAATCCCAGTTGAGTATAGGATGAACACTTTGGGAAACGTAGGTACAACTTCCAACACGTATCTGTGTGGACTCTATCCAAGGAAAGTGAGGTTTTAAGATGCCTTTCTTCTTGGGTCATAGAGATGCAAGCATATTGGGAGTTTATATCTTGCCAGCAGATTGGCAAGAGGCATTTTCTCCTCCTCCCATCTTCTCAAACTGTGGTTTTATGAGCAGAATCTAATTTTAGACATTCATTTAGCCTTGGGAAGAAGTAACCAGTGAACATGAAGGAGCAGCCTGACAAAGACTGGACCTTGACAGAAAGATGCAGCAGACTTGAAATCCCTGTTCACTTCAGAGTTGATGAACATGGAGAATAAAGAAAGGTACCTGCTTCTCATGAGCGAGGCATATTTTCTAAGGGATGATGATAAAACCTGCTTGAACATGCAATCATCAAATTAAGAAGCTGGAAATGAGCACTGGCAAGTGTNAGTCATCTAGGGAAGGCATCTCCTTTTTTTGGTTAACTCAGAGTTATTCAGACCTGAGAAAGTGCACGGCAGGGGGGAGCAGAAGAGGGGAGGGAGAGCTGCCTGGGAGGGACACAGTCCTGTAGAGAGGTCCTACTGCACAGTCTGACAGGGACGAATGCTGAGCACCTCTCATTGTGCCTGGCATTTCACTGTTCAGTTCACATCTGACATATACAGACAAAAAATATTAAGTGATAGAAAGTAAAATTTCCTCACAAAGCCAACCATTTGTCTTCATGAAAAAGAGAGCACAGTGAGGGATAGGAGTTAAAAACCCTTCCCAAGCATCATGCCTTATGCTTTCTTTTTGCTTATGTGGGCATTTCTCTGTGTTATACCCCTGGCAAGCCCTCACTGTCTGTATTCATAGGTTACACTTGTCTACATCTGGAGACATACCGGAGAAATGTGGGGATTTAAACATCATCATTCCCACATCTATCTTCCAAACTGAGTACTCCCGTTGACCCAGACCACTTCATCCCACCTCTCACATTCACTGCAACTCTTGTGTTTAATGCTTTTCTTCTGCTTGAGCTGGTTTTATGTTACTACAAGCCTAAGTTTCAGCTTTCTGGGTGAGGGAATTATTTTTGTTTGTTTTAATAAGTAGTGCAATTTTTTTTTATTCAAGGTAAGCATGAGAACATCTTTCCTGACAGCTTCCATGCTTGCAGTGAGAAATAGCTGCAAATCTTTGGGGCTCAAAGGGTGCTTCCTTGACTTATTCATCTCCTCATGCTACTGCAGACTGCAAGGGAGAAGGGAAAAGAAAATACGTAATGCAAGAGACACTGCCTTCCTCCTCCCTCTTTGTTCGCAAATAACTGTTTCTGTGCTAATGCACAGTCTTGCTTTCATTGACTCATTTAAGTTCCCAGAGCACCCACGTTTCTGCTAAATATAAAGATATGCCTCTCCTTTTAGCATTTTTATCCACATTGTGACAACAGAAAGCCCTTTTTGTCCGTGGAGGTGACTCCTCTTTTGCCTTCAGTGTCAAGTCCATGGGTCCACCCAAGTACCAGGAGAAGGGCACAGCCCGTTGCATTATGCCATTCTGCTCCTTGCTTCAGCTTTCAGGCTCTGTGGAGCAGGCACTGCCTGGTTTTGTGACGGTAGAGTCTGACACACCAGGGTCTCAAACTCCAGGAATGCTTCCTGGACATTGCTGCAAAGAAAGTGCCCTCAGATAAAACAACTTCTGGCAAATTCTCACACCTCCGCCTGGGTCCTTTGTAGCCAGGGTGACACAGGTTTCAGTCCACCTAGAGACCGCCGACTGGTTTCACAATTTCTACAAAATTTCCGGGGCCTGCAGCTGGTGCAAAAGTTGCAGAGAGAAAATTTATTAAATGTGAATTTAATAAATATCTACAATTGCCTGCAGCTGATCAAAAATAAGTACACTGGTTTAATGGGAAAAAAAAATCTTTACAGAAAATCAATTAGTTCATTAAAAAAAAAAACCCAACCAAACTTGACCAGTTCTACTGTAGCCATGGAGATAATAATATTATTTATATAAATAAAAATGTTCAAAATGGAGAGTAATTTGTGAAGGATAAAACCTAGTACAAAGATAGAGATAAAAAAAATTAATACAAGTAGTAAGGTTCTCTACCTGAAATGTGTAAAGATTAAAGATCATAAAGAGTTAACTGATGCTACGCAAATTTCAGAAAGGCTTTGCAGAAAATGCTTCATGAGGTAGGAAATTAATAGCTTGTGTGTGAGATCCATTGCCTTTAATAGTGTCCAGGGTCAAAAAGCAGCCAAATACCTGCAGTCAAGCAGAGAGCTCTGGCTCAGATTTACCTCAGACTTAAGATAAGGACTGAAAATTTGTCTAAAGGTTTTAGGAGTATACGCCTCATTTTTGCAAAACCAGCTCCAGCTTTTGTCAGTTTGTATTTCGGTGGCTGTGCTTACACAAAGGGACAGGAACACATCGCTTGAAGCGATGCCATTCCTGATCCTGAGCCAAACCCAGGGTACATCCCCTTTCTGTACCAGAATGTGACCCAACCAAAGACCACCATCCCCTGCTTGCCAGACCTTCTTGAAAAAGCAAACGCGAGTGCCAAAGGAGGGAGGGAGACATAATATTCTCCAGCTGGCTCCCAGGTCCGGGCAGCTGGAAACAAGCATTAATGACATGTCATAAAGCACATCTGCCCCATTGTGTTAACTCAAAAGCAACAGTGGCCTAAAGTCTCCTCAGCAGCAAGAGCCTAGACTGTAAAACCTATTAAAATATTTAAATACATTTGTGAATGATACTCTAATTTAATTTTGAAACCAGCACTTTGCTATCCAATAATATGCAAATACCAAAACAAAATTCATACTCAAAGCCTTTTATTTTGTACACCTTTGTGTGCATATTTAAAAAAAAAAAAAAAAAGGGCAAAAAAAAACCACTCTGTCATCTCCCCTTCATGTTAACCTAACCTCTTCTCTATTCCAATCCTTTATTCTCAGAGTATGATTTGGGGAATTAATAATTCTGCTTCCTCAGCCCTTCTTTCTAATTCATTTAGAATTGACCGATGAGGTTAAAACATTATTGGTCAAAGGCATATATACATAAAAGCATTCTTTTATGAACATGTATGCTGAGTGGATCACACAAGCGTAATTTCTTCAGGAAACAAATCTCAACAGGTTTTTTTTAATAAACTGGGAAGATTTCAGGAACAAATGGCACCTATGCATAATGTTGTTTATCTATACCATATTTGATCACATGAATTTTAATTAATTTTAAATTTAAATGAATCTCTGTCACCTTGAGGATTGGGGGTGTGACTATTTAAAAGGAGACAGATGGCCAGTTTTTATCTAGCTGTTGCATTGCTCTTCCCCTTTAACCTGCAAAGCTCACTTTTACGTGAGAGGGTGGGCAGATCCCATTCCTTATTTTAGCTCCTGTTCCTCTTCTGTTCTTGACAGAGGAATAGAAATCAGCATATTTGGAGGAACAGCTGCAAGATGCTGCTGTGGAAAATGGCTGCTTATCTGTTGCTGCAAGCAGATTCCATTATTGGATTAAAAAGAAACTGGTTATTCTTCATCCCCATGAGTGGCTGAGCTCTACAGACAACTTTTTGGCCAGACTTGGTAAAACAGAAAGCGGTCTCATTGTGGAAAAAAGGCTGGGAAACATTTACAAAAGCTGCTGTTCTTTTTTTTTTTTTTTTTTTTTGGCATAGAGTACCTTTGCATTTCTTATTCTACAGTTTGAGTGCTGAATCTGCTTACACTTACATCCCTTAACCATAAGCAGATATGCACAAGGCTGTGGGGACGGAGAAGAAGCTGGGGCTGGGGGTGGGGGTGGGGGGGGGGGCGTGCTTTAGTCTGGGTATTTCTTAGGCATTGCATCTGAGCAAGTAGAGGGATAACACCTTCATTTGCTAGTGATCAATCACGCTCCAGGCAGCCAGCACACAAATCAGAACTGATAATGTCCCTTCATGGCATATTGTTCTCCGCGGCAAAATAGAACTCATTTTTAAATTCTCCTCTTCTTTTCATCCATCAGAGGACAAAATCAGGAGCTCGGGAAAGAGCACAGCCCAAGTAATTCTTTCAGCTGAGCAGACATCAATACTTACAGACCTACTCAGGGTTTACAAACACTGCACAGCAGGGCACCTCAAAACAGGACTGGCTAAGGATCAAAACAGATTATAAGACATAATTGGTCAGGAACACCGANTTATTGTTGAAAAAAAGGTGGGAAAAATTTACAAAAGCGTGTTTTTTTTTTTTTTTTTTTTTTTTTTTGGCATAGAGTACCTTTGCATTTCTTATTCTACAGTTTGAGTGCTGAATCTGCTTACACTTACATCCCTTAACCATAAGCAGTTNTCTTCTTTTCATCCATCAGAGGACAAAATCAGGAGCTCGGGAAAGAGCACAGCCCAAGTAATTCTTTCAGCTGAGCAGACATCAATACTTACAGACCTACTCAGGGTTTACAAACACTGCACAGCAGGGCACCTCAAAACAGGACTGGCTAAGGATCAAAACAGATTATAAGACATAATTGGTCAGGAACACCGACATTTCTGGCAATATGGAATTACTCACAACACTGATCATTGTGTACACCGAAGGGTGCATAGGGCAGCTTTGGAAGTAAAGAGAGACAAAACCAAAGTGTCAGGAAACAGCATGGATAACAGGCTCCACTTACCATGTCACACGTGCTCGCCAGATAGTTATTCTGGGCAGAAGCACACGTCTGTACACGTGGGCTTTTTCTTGCATGGGCTTTGCACACCTTGTTGCTTCAGATCTCTCTCTTCCTAGTGAGACCCAGGCAGCTGTTACCAAAGCCAGCCCAGACTCTACTGCCCAGGCAAAACATCCAGGCAGGAAGGACAGTGGAGCAGCTTTCAAAACGGAAGGTCACATCTCACCAAAGTCTCTACTTTCAGGCAAAGTAAACCCCATGCTAGCAAACCTCTGTAACCAGGAGGATGATGGCCTAATGTATCTTTTCATATCAGGCCAGGCTTTTAATTACATCTTTTCCCAACCAAGTTCACAAGACAATGCAGAAACAAGGAGGGCAAAATGTTCATCCTCTCCTGAAATTCTTTCCTTGCAGTGAGAGCAGCCATTGTGAGGAGCAAATACAGAAACAAATCAAGACTTAAGGAAAATACTATGGAACGAAGTTTATCTTAAGAATGTTGATATGAACACACATCAACAATTAAATACAGAAAAAAAATGATAAAATCTTAGCTGCCAGAAAAGATATGGACTCCGTGTATATCCATATCCAGGTACCTCACATCGTATTTTGTGAAAAATACAGACAAGAACCTGTAACATCAGCATTCATGTCCCAAACCTACTGCTTCTAGAAAAACTCCCTGGGTGGTTCTGTTTATGCAATAGTTAATGATGGTCTATACTCAGTCCTAATATCAACTAAACGCACACGAGTGAGCAAAAATGTGCACAGCTCATGTTCCCAGGAGTTGTGGTCAAGTAGGGATACATGCAGTGAGCCAAGACTGCATTGCCCATACTCATGTCTTTCCTATTCTTTTTGAGCTTTTTGAGCTTGTCTTATCTTTGGATGTCAGCAAAAACTAAGTCCAAACCTACCATATAGTAAGAGTCCTAGGATCTGGTGCCTTCTTTGGACTTGCATGTTGCACATTAAAATGAAAAGCCAAGAAGGAAATAAGGAACACAAGCTTTATTTTCAGCCTTCCCACCCTTGCGTGCATCTTCAGGTAGTGAGAACTGAAGACTGAGGGCGAAAGTACATAGTTAGATTAGGCTCATTTAAAATGTGAGTAATCATTGTATGGATTGTGTTTTTGTGTTTGGCAGCTCTTTTCTTTAAGGGTTGTAACACCATTTGACTAATAGAAGATAGTCTATAATGTTAAAAGTAGCTACTGTAACTGAAGTGATAGCATATTTTATTGGAACAGATGTTCTGCAAATGAGCAGGGAATAAGGAAAGCAGTTGTCATTTTGATGCTGTTTAAAGGGCAAGAGTGATGCCAATCATAATTACCATCTGCTACAGTACATAAAGTATCCATATGCTCTTTAGATGGCCCCAAAGTTGATTTGAACTACTGTACTGAGATTTCTCATTTGAGGACAAGACAGCTCTACATCCCCTTATTAGCTCCTGACTGACAAGAGCCCTGAGAGCAGTTAACACAAATGTCTCAAAATCCTGGCAAAAGTAGTCACTGATTAAATTTAGAGTACACCAACCTTTGCCATTCTCCTTTCTTGGATCTTCTGCCATGATAACATTTACCATCTGAAGTCTTAAGCATGCCAGGCAGCTGTTCAAAAGCATAAACCCAATCTACAGACCCTCATTCCCATACTCTACAGGGCTTGCAATGTTTCTCATGGTTCTACAAACAGCGTGTTAGAACCCACACTCTTCTGGGCATTGTCTCAGAAGTCAACTCCATAGTTAACCTCCCATCCCTCACCTTCCAACTGAATGTGTTTCTCCCTTCAGCTAAGTGCATTTACAGCAATATTTCACGTAGTAAAAAGAGACAACTCTCACATCCATCCAACATGGAGAGGAAAAAATATTTTTAACCTTGCATATCCATTGCCCTCTCTGTACTTTGCGTCTAGATTGTACATGAAGTTCATGAGCTTTACAGCAAAATTTTATGTCAACTGTGTTAAAAAATGTTTGTAATGTATCCAAAGAAATAAGTTCAAATTCACCTGTAATACAAGACTAAAACACTGGCTTCATTCACTTTCTGGCCTAAATTTAAGAGTTTTGGTTTTGCATACACAGAAAATAATGAAACATATCACCAGCTGTATGGAAATATACTGGTGATCCATTCGTTCACGTGTTTTTCCACAGCAGTGTAAATACACTGGGTGGCATACCCAGTATAAAATCCCAGTGGTTCAAATGGCGTTTTGGTGCTAGGCCTAGCCAGTTAATGACAGGTTTATTCTCCAAAGGACTTTAGCTTATATTCCCCCCCCCCTTTTTATTTTATCATGCATGTTTTCATCATTACATGATTGTCTGATTTTGGAATCCACCTGTGATTTAGGTGGCAGCAAAAATGATGTAAATGAGTTCCAGAGGTTAAGACATTTCACATAACACGATTTAAACACACTCTCACAGGTTAGCTTTGCATATCTTGCTGGTGTTGTGTTCATGAAAATGCGTGGAAAGGAAAAATTTTGTTATATTATCTCTTTTTTCGCAGTTTCTTCTTAAGAGGCTGTAAGTAAATTATGGTGTTTGTCCATTTCTGAGCTGTTTCGATTTGAACTCAATTCTTTAAGGGACCATAATTTAATGGCAAACATATAAGAATTTGGGTACTGTCTTCCTGTAATTACTTATCTTCACAGTGTCCCAAGCTGGAGAGGCCGCTTTGAGGTTCTCCTGGCACAGCCACGTTTTTGTGTTTTCCAGGGACTATCAATGAAGTAGATTGCCTTCTGGGCTGCCCTGGGGAAAGAAATATCTTCCCGGGTTTCTTTCTTTTCCCTTAATCCCCTATAAGGGCTATTACAGTCCCACTTCCGTATTTTTTATGTTAGTTATTTGCCTCTTGGGCGTTACGGGTGACTATAGTATAATGTTGGGGGACATTTCACAGGGAAATGGCTCCCTTTAAGTGAGGGATAAAAGACAATGCCAACAGGTAAACTATTTCTCTCAACATCATCTATAAATAGAAGCAGAGCTACCACACGAACTTCCACATCCTGCTCCATTGGCAAAATGCACATTAACAACACACATCTCTTGTAATATGAACATGCAGAAAAATGTGTGTACTAATAGAGACTGTGAGGGAGGAAACCTTACAAATATAACAGTACTATAAACACAATTACTCTCTTTCAGGAACAGATAAGAGAGAAAATTAATCTCAGGTGAGAGATTGTTAGTCATGTTGCATAATGCTGGAGGGCATTCAGCTACAATAGTGATCCAGTGATGAAACTGGAAAAGAACTATTGCAAATAGTGTGGCGTTGTATGTATGCTTTTAATTTTAAAAAATAAAATCCTAAACTGAAGAGGAACAAGATCAGCTCCTACTACAGCTCTTGCAGTGTGCGGCTCCTCTGTATGGTCATTATACTTTGAGCACGCTCCATTTTGTTTTGTTTTATTTTATTTTTTGGTGAGTAGTGAGCTATATATTTAAGTGTGAGAGGTTTTACAGAAGCCTATTTCATTTTATGTTAACATAGATACCCGTTATTAGGAAATTGCCCATTGCTAAGTTTTATCTGCAATATGGTTCACCAAAAGCTTAATTAACATTCTTTGCTCTGCTGAAATATTACATGATATCGTTCTTAATACTGAATGCACAGAATTCTATCTAGTGCAAAATTGTGAAATGGAAAGTTGGCTATAAAGACTAAAAGGTAGTAAGAATATATTGAAGATTTACATTAACATTCATTGACATTCCAAAAAGCAGCATAAAGGCCATAGGGAATTGTAGGGTTCATAGAATTTCACTCTAATTATTCTAATTTACTGTAATTAAGACACTAAAAAAAATCCAGTGAGAGAAAGCAGTAACATCCTTTCAATACCAGTAAGAGAACAAAGGTTTTGCATTATACAGTATTATTAACCAGAACACTGTAACAGCAGAAAAAATACACAGAAGACATCCTGATATTGAAAATATCATTTATATATTTGTGTAGGTGTTAATAGAGCAAGAATTTTTAAAATGTATTTGTTTCTATACATTTTGTCCTTTAATTTCTTTCAATGTCATCACCTGCATTAAACTCAATGGGACAAAATCCGGGGCGAGGTCTCAAGGGCCCCAGGTGCCTATATAGTCTGCCACCAGCAAGGGGTATGCAGCAAATCAAGCTGGTTCACCCTTATTCTGAGGGTCCTGATCTCTGCTTCAGACGGTCTGTGGTACATACCCATTTTCCCTTGAAGGCTCCAGTTTTCTATAGGAAATATCCATGCAGGGCATTAAGCCATCTGTTGCACACATGATGCATGGTAGCTCAATACCAGCATAGCTCTTGTGTTTACTTGGTAACTAATCACTTAAAACAGTGCTGGCATGCGCTCAAAGCTATTGTTGATGCATAGTTAAAGCCTTAGCTGTCAGATGGAAACAGAAAGGGAGAAAAAAATATTACTTATTTTTAGGTCACAAAGGACAATGAACTACATGGTTCTGCTAGAACCTCTTCACATTGACTGCCACCCTCGTCCGAACTGCAGGACAAGTGCTCGATCTTCCTGCTTCATATCAACGACCAGGAATTACAGGGGAGCTGTAAAAGGTCAGGAAGCATCAGTTTCTTGCCTTCAGGGGTGAAGGTGCACACGAGTGACTCGAAGGAGAGAGCAGGAAGGGAAGGTGCCAGGATTGCACGTTCATCACTCAGATCTGGATGTTTCAAAAGGCTGCCTGAATTCTCCTGTCAAAAATAGCTCGTGTATTTCTGAATCCCTTTCTATCAAGTCCCTTCTGCCACTGAACAAAGTCCTTGGCAATTCCCGCCCCTCCCCCCCAGCCCTTGGCTTACATTATTTCCAGCCCATTTGTCTCAGATGTTACATAACAGGTAATATGAATTTCTATACGCTTCCAAACTGCTTTATGATCTTCAGTTGAAAGCCACTAAGCGCAAAATATTATTGAATATAGTAAAGAAATTAATACGTGAAATAGGTCTGAAAAAAACCCTTTCATATAGAGAATGTGATAAGAAAAAGAGAATGTCATTTTCTTGACAGGCCATGATTCCTTTTTTATGTATAATCGCTGGTTTAGACATAGAGTTTCACTTTTATGAATGTCACAGAATGACAGGACATGAGGAAAAGATCTTAAAGAACAGGTCGGAAAGAGCCAGCAATCCAAGGTCTCGTCAGCAAAGTGGCAGAAAAAAAAACATTGAATTTAGAAAGTTTCTTGGCACTTAGAAATGTTTCTGAAAATATCAAGTCTGGCATGATCCAAGGCTTAGATTATGAGAATTTTTCCATTATGGAACTAGGACAATTTTTGTTCTTTAGTTGTTATATGTAAGCACTAAACATGTCTGTATTGATAGCTGCATGTATGGATACATAAATATATATTTATGCTATATTTGTAGCACTGGGAGTTTGCTGATGTATTGGTAGGAAATAAATCCAGCTTTAGCTGGTTTGGGACTGAAACCAACTGCTTCTGTAGGATCAGGACATGTCCACCACAAATAAGAGATCATAAACTGTAAGTACTATTAGAGGTTGGTTTGTGCCTTGGACAGGCAGATGAATCTCTCCTAATCAAAACTTTCCTTCTGTACAGAGCTTTCTCCCTGTTTACTTGTCAGTCCTGTTTACAACACAAGAACAGCCTGCAGTAAGCACATTGGGAATCCTTATTTCAAGGAAGATCTCAAAGCACTGCAACAACGTAAATGAAGAAAAATAACAGCACGAGCGTACTATGTTTTATAGGAGTTTCCAGTTTGCAATGAAAGTATATGTACACTTCCATTGTGCATGTACTGTATGTACACAATGGCCAGCAGGTCGAGGAAGGTGATTCTACACCACTACTCCACTCTTGTGATACCCCATCTGGAGTACTGACAGTAATGCAGATACACACCTGGCCAGATGTACCTTTCTTGAAGCATAAGTGCACAGTCATTTAATTCTAGACAACATTTCCGAAAACATTCCTACGTAGTCCTGTTGCAAGTCGCTGTAAATTTATGTGGAATAAATTTACGTGGAAGACCGAATAGACAAAAAGTCTGCAAAATCACAATTTGCTATTTACAATTTAAAATTGTATTTCAAGGATATCATATTTCCCATTATAAACAGACTTGAGAAAGCAGAAGAAAAAAAAAATTGTCTGCAGGTTTTTATTCCACTTGAAGAAAAATCTACTTCAGAGGTACTCTTTTCCATTAATTCAAAAAGTTGTGAATCAGTACAACGCAAAGGATTGTATATTCAATTTCTTATTCAAGAGGAGCACCCTTCTCCTTCTTACAGTCCCTATCCTCTTTTCTCCCAGTCTTCCTACCCACACGCATATGTTCTGTCAGCAACTACTTCAAGAGTACCAAATGTGCACATTCCCACCCAAATTAGATTAAACTAAAGGCCACTGAGTTTCAAAAGACCCTCCCATTGCTCTCGAAGGAGAAGTCTTGGAGGCTGAGCAAGATGAAGTTCAATAAAGGGGTGTTCAAACTAGGATGCAAGGATGTCTTTGGTACTATTACAGCCCTCATCTGGTGTCAAAGCCATCTGTAGCACACACTGGGTTCCCAACCCCCAGCATGCAGTAGGGTTGACATCAGATGACGTGTACTTGCCCTTCATCTGTCCAGCAGGCTAATACTTTGGCTTTATTATACATGCATTGGCTATCTTATCTCACCTGTGATCTAGAATCCTGTATTCTTGCCTTGAACTTGCTTGAGACGCTTTACCCATTTGAACTTGCTCAAAACGACATGCCTCCTGAATCATTTAAATCTGTCTTCTGGGACACAGATTTTACTTGAACACTATGCAGGTAGAAAAATGTGTCTATGAAGTTTGGTAGCTATCAGCAAGACAGAAAAAAAAATGCAAGATAGTTAAGCAGGAAAAGAAAAGTGATATAATGAGAGGTCTATATCTTTTCTCTGACAGGGTTTATGCCCTGTAATTACAGGAAGATGCTTTCTCTCTCTCTGCTCTCTCCCCTTTTTAATACCAGGGAGCTCATATTTCATATGTGAAAGAAATGAAAAAGATTTAATTAAATAGCAACATATCTTAGGAGAAAATACACCCCGACACACTGATGTCTTATCTTTAGTCAAGCCAAATGGACTTTTGGGGGAGAAATTTTTTTACAAACTGTAATCCATCAAGCAATGCCACAAAATAGCAACCACCACAAAGCACGTTTTGAAGAGTGAATGAGACAAAAAAATAAGATGCATCTCACCAAGTCTGTGGCAATGCATTTTAAGAAGCTAAAATCAATCTATGTGAGATTGTTCAAATGTTTGGGGGAAAAAAGCATCTTTTTTTACCCACTCTGAATTACTTTTATTACTGTTACTTGCACCTGCTACATCTAGGATTTTTGGGAGACAGGGAGAGGATACAGCATGTTTCCCTTAATTTCAGTTTAAAACTGAAAGGTTGGCTATTGCTTTTCTTAAGGAAACTAGAATGGATTCACTCTTTTTGGTAGAATTAAGAGTCCCAAATACAGACTTTTTTGATAGTTTGAGGCAGACCCTAGCTGAAAGCAATATTTTGTCAGGGGTTACCACAAAGCAACTACCCTAGCCTTTTATTAGCCTCACATAAAGATAGGTGATGTGTCTACAAGCATGCATGCACTCAGAGAGAAAAAGGGAACTAATTACCAGGCACTTCAACAGAAATTCATCTGTGGTAAAGACCAATAACCTGCAAAGCACCTCTGACCCTGGTGAGACCAAGGTCAGAATTCCCACCTGCCACCACGATGCTGCGTCTTGCTTTGCTTCAGACTGCAGTCTTCAGCGGTGGTGTTGGCAAGCAGATTCCTGACTGCTGTCAAAACTTAATAGTGGAAGCTGATTTCTTCCTTCACATTCTGCATATATAGGACATATGGTGTATTCCCTGTGATTCCAGCTTAAAGTGAAAAAGCCTGTTACTCTTACACATATTACAATGCTAACGTTCAACAGAATGTTAAATTTCTGTTCTCACACATTTAATCAGATGAGGGTGAAAGGTTTGAATAAAAATACTATCTTAAAATCTTTCTTTCTGAAAATTAGGGATGAAAACTAGCTGAAATATTTGACAAACTCATGTTGAATTTATAATATTGCTTTGGAGAATTTCTAATTGACACCTTTTTTACAGTATTATTGCATTTCTTTGGGGTGAGGGCTTTGTTTTTAACATTGAAATAATGTTTTGTTTGTTGTGGAAATTAAAAATGGTAACAAAATGTTGTGTTTCAAGTCACATAAACTTCAGTGGAAAGTTAATTAAAATCTATTTATTGAAAATTATTTTACGAAAAATGCATTTTTTGTTAAAAATGGAGTTTGAAAATATCTGCACAGCTCTACATTCTAATAAAAATTTACTGTTTTGGTACTAAAGGCTTACAAATGCACTTTTCAATATTTATGTGAAATGCATTCTAATTTATACTGAATTTTGTTGTAACTTGAAGCAATTTAAACTAAGATTATGGTAGGAGTTGTACAAATGCGTAAGAGAGAATTCTTGAGGCTAATTATTCAAGTTCTAATCAGCTCAGACAATAGAAATATTAATCTAGTTTTACAGTAGGGAAATCAGCACACTAGTTTAAATGACTTGACTGGAATGATAATAATTCAATTCTTCAGTGACAAACACAGCACACTATTACCTTGGTCCACCGAAAGTTTTCTAGTCCTCTGCAATAGCTTCATGAAACTCAGCATTCCATTTCAATGTCTTCAACAGAAATATGCAGTTCAATAAAAGAAAATAGCCAGCTTAACTGTACAGAGAGGAAATGCGCTTTATGTACTTTGCAGTTATCACAGAAAGGGTGGGAACATCACAAAAAAAAAAAACGTACCAAGTGCATTCTTACTGCCGAAAGCTTTTCATAGTCATTTTTCTCACACGGAGCTTTTTTAAAAATTTAAGCAAAACCAGAAACATTACAGCAAGGTGGGTAATTCTTGAGTGCCTTTTTTCACAAAGAAAACTGCGAGTAATCTGCATACGCAGTTTAATACAAAGGAGCACAACTGAAGTTGGAAATTGGCTGAAAAGCATGTACAGTACTATTTCAAAGATTACTACAGCACAGAAAACCGTTGCAGGATCGAGTGAATCAGACTCACAGTGTAGTGCAGAACTCTGGAAGAATTCAAGGCTGCTGTGCTGTTTACCAGCCCCATAACATTATCAGCCTTCAAAGCCACTGACTGAGGGGTCACAGACTCAAGGCAGAAGCTTGGCATATACACAGATCTCAGAGATTTCAGTGAAGAGGAAAACCACCCAAAATATTTAGCTCTGTTCTTTGTTGCTGCCCAAGTTGGCCAAAGGAGAACCCATCGTTGAAGGGTCTGGGCAAAGAGAAAGGCACAAAGCACTTGTTACATTATTCTTCACTCACTCTGTAATTATGAATCCTCCAGCATAGAAGATGCTTTGAAAAGTCTACTTTTCAGAATAGAAGTTTATATATATGATAAGTTTTTACAAGGTGAAGAAAACACAAATAAATCTGTCCAGTTTAAAGATGATGATTGTCCCCTCAGAGTGTCTAGCAGTCATATTACAGAAAGCTCGAGAACAATAGGGAAGTAGGTCCATTTTTGGAAGTCTCAAACCCCAGAAGATCATTTTTTAGCTTATTTTTGCCTACAACAAAATGAAAGCTAGGTTATTTTGGGGCAGAATAATCAATGCCAGGCACTCTTAAATGCTACTCTTTGGATACTCATGGTTGTTTACAGATAGAAAGTGTAGATTGTTTTTGTTTTGTCACCAAATTAAAGCACAATTCCAGATTAAATTAGAAGTTATATTCCAAGGGCTAGATTCTCCAATCATATCGATATCATTTTAAAAATCTCCTGCAGACTCTAAGGTTTTAAATTGGTCATAAATTACACTTGTACTCCCTTCAAGGCTCCTTTAGCCTGCTGCAATGATGAAAGTTGATTTAGCACGAATGAAAATCCAGACTCCCAAAACTCATTATGGTACTTGGATTGAGGCCTTCTCAGCAAAGCCAGTTTGCTGCAGAATATGCCAGTTCACAGTCTGTCACTCCTTTCCTCTGCATCTCTGCAAAATTTAAGCCCAGCCTCTGAGAACCTGGCTCTGCACATACCAGCACTGTACCACGGTAAGTCAAACGCAAGGGGCCATGGAAGAGGAAGCCACAGAGCATCAGAACATATGACAGAAATAACGTAGAAAAACCTTTTGACTTACAGAAAGATCCGTCCTGTTGAGCAAATTTCAAGCTAAGGAAAACTACATCACTATTAAGTTCTCTCAAGCTTTCATGACCAGAAATTGGATCTCAGTTAGTAAGCTGCAAACTTACATCAACTACTTGTGTGGTTAGTTTTTTCTTGCCAGCCATCTCTCCTTTCAACTACCCTGGCGTCTCCCTCCCATGAACCTGACACTACAGTGGCCTTCTACAGCTTCCCCTTTCCACATGCACATATATTCCTTTCACTGGTTTGCATGTATACTTCCAGAATATGACTCCTTATGGGTGTATTTTTCTGTTTGATTTACTAACCGTAGGCTAACATTTCCTACATGTCAGCAGAATTTCATGCATGCTACTCACTAACCAATGTCTGTATTAATTTCCTGAAAAAAATCTAAGCCTTGAACTGAAAATATTTAACATGCAAAACTCACTCTTTTCTCCTCTTTTGCTTTGTGTATCAAGTTAACTGATGAGCCTCAACACAGTATGCATTTTCCATATTCCACCTTCATGTATATTCTTCCTACATTTTGCTGCATGAAAATTAGAGTGAACAAGATGTCCTGTATTTATTAATAGTGGCAAACACTTGTAAGTATAGTTATTTTGTCTGCAATTACATAAACCAGACCATTTAGTTTGTCAAATGCCCCAAAGTGATGTTCATCCAGCAATAATCCTATTTAAGTCCATATACCTTACATTCTAAGCCACCTATTTTAAAAGTCTTTGCTTATGCTGGAATAAACACGGAATTTATGGTCTTGTATTTAAATTGAATAAGATCATCTTATGCTATGTCTTTTACAAACAAAAACGCACGCTCATATGTCTTATTAAGATTCATTCTCAGAAGTTCCCCTTCCTAACTTTCAAAAGGTAGAGTTTGCATAAGAATAGGTCTGAAGTAACAGTCCACAAAGTGTCAGTGGGAAAGTTGTTTTGTTTAGTTAATACCTAAGCCTAACCAGAACTTTGGGTAGGAATATATAAGTAGAAAAATGGATTTAAATCATATTTTGCTACTTTCAGCAAAATTGACATCTTTGTGTCATTTTAGATGGAATTTTAAGAAAACTGTTCTCAAAGTGGTTGGAAGTTGCCACTGGCTAAGACATGGGCTTTAGAAAAATCCAGCATTAAAAGAAATCTTTCACTAAAATACTTCAATAAGTGGTAGTTTGAGTTGTTATGAGAACAGAATATATTCCTTACCTTTTTTCTTAAAAAAACCCTCAAAAACACCAAAACCAAAAAAACCCCAACCTGTACAAACTTTTTGGATTGGTTAATCGTGTGTACCATTTGAGACAGTCAAAAACCTCCAAATAATTCCACCTTTTATTCCTACTTTGAACTTCTTCCAGCCGCTAGACTTCATTTTGCTTTTGTCTGAGAGATTAAGGAGTCCTCAAGTACTATTAATCTTCTCCCTGCAGAGGTACTTCTCTATTGATGGTACTTATCCAGCCCCCATTATCCAAGATACAGAAGAACGTGCTCAAGGTCACAAAGATAAATGTGATAAAGCAGAGAATTATACTGACTTCTGTGCTAACACCTTAACATCTGGATCATTCTTTCTCTCTGGAGGTCACCGTTTTGCCACCTATTAAAATTATCTCAAATGGGAAAATAGAAAGAGCTTCATCAGTTTCTTATTGCATCATTTTACACTGACTTTCCTGAGGATACAGTGCCAGGCGGGGGGCTCATTGTACCTCTCCTGTGTTAGACTGACAGACATAGACAGAACATTTGTCAAAAAATTAATTTATTAAGGTCTTTTTTATAGGGTAATATTTACATGGTAAACTGAAGTTTTCAAATACCTGGGCCATTTGCTGTCCAGATGTTGACAGCAGACTCCCTTACAAGCATCCTTGTGGCAGTATTTTCAGCAGGATTGAACAAAATGTGGCAAACTGTAGTTCTGGTCAATTATTAAGACTCAGCTTACCTATGGTGCTCTGCAACTCCTCCAGCATATGCATGATCTTTTCCTATTTATTATCTCCAGTTGCATACAGAAGACTGTTTTATGAAGCCCTTTCTGCATAAGCAGGGACAGTTTCTACCGAGTATTTAAAATCTGCTTATGGCTTGTTCTTAACCTTTTTCCACAGGAACAGGCTGGGAACATCCCTGATGTAAACTGCCCTGGATGCCCCCACCAAGAGCACTAGTTAGTGCATTTCAGCATATGAAAAGAGCCTAACAGGGGGCCTGAGCACAGTGGGGCTTCCTGGGGTGGGGTTTGATTCAGGACTGCTTGGTGTTGTCCCCACAAGCTTCTTTACCAATCAGTCAGTTGGTCTGTTGTGAAAGTGGCTATGAATAACTCCTTTACTTCTTGTCGGCCCATCAGCTGAAACCCGCGACTAACTGCAAGGGGCAGGGACACAGGCAGATCCCTGGCACCCAGCTACACGACAGCTGCAGCTATTGGTCAAACCTGAATTTCATTCTCATATCACGTTACAGCTTAAATCCCACAGGTCTTGCCCCATCTGCCAAAAACTTAGTGATTTTTTACAAAAGCAGCTTTTCTTCGCCCCTTGCAACAACACCCACTACAGATTAGAAAAGATGTTCTATTTTTACCGTAAGGAAGTTTCAACAGATGACAGAACTCTTGTAGGACTGGTAGTGCCATTGGAACAATAGGAATGATATGAATGGAAAATGAAATATAATCCTCCTTGTTTCCCTCCCTCTGACACCCATCTGCCTATACTGTATAGTTGTCCCCTTTTCCTCTCATCGTCATGAGAAACTGTATTCCAAAGAATGACAACACCCAGAAACTAGGTGAGGTGATAAATAATATGACGAAAAACAGGAGCTAAGTAATAAGGAACAGAGCAAATGTTTACTCTGTGACTGCAGGAATGGACAAGACAAAAAAAAGTACTTTGTAAAACTGCTGAAGAATGCAAGGATTATGGGAAAAGAAAAAGTGAGCCTGAGAAATACACTTGCTTCCTCAGGAAGTAAAAATTAAGATAACCCACCTGAGTAACTGAATAAAATGCAGAAAGGAGCTGTATAGTCCACGAGTCTGTGACAAACAGTCCAAAGGTGATACATCTCCCCTAGCTTCAGGTATTTACAATACTGACATGTACATTCGTCTGATTTGTCTTCCTTCATATGTAAGAAAGAGAACTGGGCAGTTCCACAGCATATTGCATCTTGTCTATTACAGGTATTTTTTTAACATATGATGAATTATCACTATATGTGTCATGTCCCATCAAAAAGACACATAGTACAGCTATCACCTGTGCTGTAGAGGACTATGTGCAGCTATCCCATATTTGGGGATATTCAATCCTTTGAAGCCAAGAATGGGGAAATTTGCCTTATGAGGGAGACATAATGGGAAAAAAAAAAAAAAAAAAAACAACGAGCCCTTGCCATAAAACTTGGATTCCTTGGGGGATTTTTTTAATTACTCCAGACTGAACCCATTTATAATCTGGGGAAGGACAAATTCATCCCTAAGGGCTTAAGTGTTTACTGACCATGGTACAGATACGGATCACCACTGATTAGATATGCACAGCTCTACCTGTCTGTAGGTAATTAACACCATAACTCCATTTCTGCCAGTTTTCCTTGGTACAAATGAAATCTGCTGGTTTACTGGGCTGAGGTCTTTAGCCAATGTCATTGGCAAGCAGTTATTTTAAATAGACAGCTGCTTCTTCCAATATAACACTTGTGCACTAGAAGCAAGTAGCTTTTGAAGGGAAAACCCATTTTCCTAATTCTAGCAGACTGATTATTTTCACTTTTCAACTTATATTGTTGATCTTCACATTTTTTATAGCACATAGGCTTCAGTCTCAATTAGTCTTCAGAAGGTCAACTGTAATTCTTATATGTCCTTTGAATTGTATTTCATAATTTATTCATGCTGAGAATTGCTTCTTTTCTTATGAACTTCAAACTCATGAGCTAAACAGATTCAAGCAACTTTACCTTGCATAAGGTTCAGCCTTTCTAACATCCATGTCCAATGAGAAAATGTAGTAATCTGGGAGACAAACACAATTGTAGCTATTGGTTTGAAGTAATTCATATGGTCAGACTGCTTCAGATAAGATTTATGGATAAGGAATTTTTTAAGCCCTTGTAAGCCTAACACATGAAGTAATACCCTATTAAAGAGGTCCTCTGAAGTTGTCTTCATGTAAAATCCTGTGCTATCTGGTTTGGTTTGAGTCTATGGGGTTTTCTTCTTTGTTGGCAATATTAAGCTTCTTTATTTGGTTGACATTTTCTTTTATGTTGTGTTCTCTGTTGCTGGCATCTAAATCCAGCATATTGTAGCACAATATGCTCTACATCTTGCACTACAGTTGTGTTTAGGAGGCATGCCATGAAAAGGCTGTGCCATCAAACAAGGTAGCAGTTGTCTGTTTGCCCTCTTTCTCCAGAGCCCAGCACAGCACAATTTTAGGCTAGCAAAGCCTTTTCTAGGGGTGGCAATCACCTGCAGCAGTTAGACCTTCCCATCCTTCACAAGACTTCATCCTCTCAGCTGAGAACTCATAGCATTACTCAAAACCACCTTAGGTTTGGAGTCAAGGGCATTAGCTATTTACCTCTGATTGGGTCATGATGCACATTCAGTCCTGCTCTGAGGGAAAGGGATAAGACTACGCTCACTGACCCGCTGCCAGCTGTCCCACTTTCAACTAACATCCATCAAGGAGCAATGGTACTACTCTTGTTCTGCATCTTTCTCTTCTCAGCTGACCTGTGAAATCTTCAATTGCTGAATTCTGTTGTTTGTTAGGTAGGGAGCCTAAGAAGAAAGCATTAAAAGAAAGGTGAACAATCTTTTATGCAACTACTTCAGACCATCTTATTCTGCTGCCTTGTATCTTGCTGAACTTTAGCTCCTGATCTTAAAATGCATTGTGCAAAAGAAAACAAAAACAACAAAAAATGCTGATAGTACAGTATCTGTAATAGAGGGAGGAAAATTATAACCTGATAAATTGAGAGCAACTTTATATCAGGTTGGAGGATGTTGTGAACATTAAGTTTCTGAGTCTATTAGTAAAATCAAATCCCTCCTCTCAGCTAAATTATTCTGATGGTAAAGCAGGGAAGAGTGTTTAAAAAAAAAAAAAAAAGGAAAGAAAAAGAAAAAAGTATCAGCAGTAATTCTTCAGTGTCCCTGGTGGAAACTATGCACTACCCTGGTTAATTTCAGATGGGTTTGGCACAAAGCAGCTCAAGGACTATCTTTCACCCCACCCATTCTGACACTCATTGTGCTATATTTTCTATTTTTTTAAGTGTTCATAAAGCAACCAGCCTATCCATGGACTCAGATATTGATCTAGTCTCAGTGGTGCTGAGCCATCAATTTACTAATCAGTGTCTGCTATGCTTTATATTACCTTTCATTTCTCCCTCTCTGCAGCAAAAATATCTCAAGGATTTCAGAAGCAGTACAGCAGGTGATGTTATTACGTATGGTGGCAGAATGAATTGCTCCCTCCGAGGTGTTTAACAGGAATCACTTTCCCAAGCATTTTATTATGAGCAAGTTTTTCCTTTTCAGCAAGATTTTCAAAGTGGGAGTGTGTTGAGTGCAGAGGAAGGAGGACCCAGTCAGAACTGCTTGTCAGACCTCTGGGGACAGGAAAGGCTGAGAGATAAAGCTTGGAAAATTCAGCCTCTTCCCTAGATTAACAAAACATTTTTGGATGGCTGCCCCTCTCTGCTTACCTGTCCTTCAGCTGGCACTCCTCCAACGGCACTGCGGCACTCCTGCAGATCTGCTGCGGAGGTTTGCCAGCTTGGGCTTCTACAATAGGGCTGTAGCAGGAAGAAAGAGAGAAAGATCAGAGCCAGGCAGCAAGAAAGAAGAAAAAGAAAGGTCTTGCAATGGCAGTACTTGCCGGAGACTCTGCAGGTCTGAGCTGTGGCCAAGGTCTCTGAGGAGCCTGCCGTGATTTTGAGGAAGTCACCAAGACCCCAGGCTGCCCCCTCTTCCCTGTGCAAACCAAGCTGGGAGAGTAACTCATGCTGAAATTTACTGAGTCCCCCCATAACTTTCTCCCAAAAGCAACATTATTTTAAGTTGGCTCTAAACCCCTCTTCTTCGTCTCCCTCTCCTCCTTATCACTATCATAATTTGAAGCATGTACTGGCTGAAGCTACGTATAATAGAAGCAGATAGAGATTTCAAGTTCATTTTGTCTCAATGTCCTGTGAAAGAAGAATTAAGATATTAATTTCAAAGATATAAAAATTAAACACAGGCTGGTTTTCTTCCCCCTTTTCCTCTTACCTACTATCACTGAAACCATCCAAAGTTCAAAAACTGTTTCAGAAACTCAAGAGAAATGCATTCCTGTTCATAAGTTAAGCATCCAAGACTGCCACCTGGCCTGAACTAACTTGTTTCTATCTCTCCTGAGGGATGAGAAGGAGAAAAAGGAGAAAAGGGAAAGTGTGGTTAAGGCACTCAATATTTTAGAGGTAGAAGTCCTTCTATTGAACAGAAAGAAGTGATGCTGGCTCTCTTTGTATACGACAATTGAAGGAACGAAAGTAAAGCTGAACTATCAGTTACCACGGCATTGACAGGAGTTTAGTGTGTGTAGGGTGAATTTGTTCTCTCTCTAATAATTCAATTGAACCGTGTGCTGAAGAAGTATGTCAAAACCTTATGTGCATCACTTAAGGGTTGCCTGCATCTTACTCACTCCAAACTGGCATAGATTTCCTATAATGATACAGAGCTACAAATAATTGTCTTCACCTGTTGTACCTTGGAACATCTGTGTAGCAATGCCACAGAAAATACAGTCAGATACAGGCTATGGTCCGTCATTTGAGATGAAAACAGGAAGGAGGGAACGGCAAAATGAAGAATCTGTTGATCACAGCGTATTATCATTTACATGTGGAAGATACCAAAAAATTACCTTCATTCTGGGCATTCAAAGAGCAAGCAAGAGAGGACACCTATAGCCAACCCTATTCAGAGTTTTAGCAGTTTCATAAAAACAGCTCAGCTAAATAAGTAATTGTTTATTAGTTTTATATGCTAATTTTGTAAATGAATGGTGAAAGATCATATCCTGGAGAAACACAACCAAGCTCCAAATATTCATTCACTTAACAAGCAAAGGCCAAGACAATGAGCCAGTCACACTTCCACTAGCCTAACACAGACCTGCAGGACAAATCCTTAATGACAGAAAATGTGAGGATCTATTGACAAATGCAAAAATTTGAATACAGAGTACTGGAGATTTACAGAAACAGAAACACTTCCGCAACTCAAGTTGTACTGGTGTACAACTTTCTGAGTTTTGCAAATAGCCTTCAGCTAGCACCTGCTCAACTATCACTTGTATTCAATGAGATCCTTTAAGTTCCATGTTATATGTGACTTATGTCATTTACCATGTTGGATATTCCACGCTTCCATATCTTAATTCACAAATATTTAACAGATTTAGAACTACTGTACCAACAGCTTGACCCTTAAATCAAAGGGGAGACAGCAGTGCAAAGAGCTGAGGATGCTGGAAATTAATTTTCTGATTTGTTTAGGGCTTTGTTAAGAATATTCCAGCAGATTTGTTTGCCATCTCTCATGACCTGTATTAAGCAAACAAAAACCACATATTTGAAGTAGGCCAGGTTAAACAGTGGCAATGACTTGCACACCACAGGGTAGGATTCTCTGTCTATCATTTGCTTATCAGCTAGCTCCAGTATTATTTAAGAGCATTCAGAAGATATTTAAAGGTCAGAGGAGAGTAATAGAAATACAGCAAAAGGCAACAAGCATCCACAATGAAGATTTCTAACAAAGACAGTCAGCCACAGCAGATGCTTTCACAGCCTTTTACTTTTTATTGCTGTAATATACACACACAAAAAAGAAGACTCAATTGTCACTGTTGAAGCCAAGAGCAATGAGATTCGGGAGAGGACCCCTATGTTTAGCATGCTGTTCTGCATCTATGAAACACTCAGAAACAATAGGAGTTTCCACTGACTTTGTAGAGAAGCATCGAAGGGAGCTTTCTTCTCCCACTTCTTTTTTTTTCCATCTCATTGAAACCATTGAAACAATATGCAAAAAGTTTCTTCAAAGTCTCTGTTGGCTGTCAAGCTTATTCTTATCTCTTTAGAACTAAAGATACAGATGCAGGCTAGTGTTGGAAAAATACAAGCAGGGTGTTTTTAAATTTAAATAAGAAACAACCAAAAAAAAAGTCATTATAATAAGCAAGAAGTGCTTATTATAAGAAAGAAAGAAGAAAGAATGATCTTTTTTCTGAATTATGTGTCTTGGATTTTTTCACCCTGTGTCTCTCATTTATGCTTTAATAAGACAAACAAAAAAGGTGCATCAGGAGGTGTGAATTACTATAATGTACCAGATGACCATCTACAACATCAAAATATTACTTTTGTAGGTCAACCATTTAAATACAATTCTTTTAGAAGGCTTAAGTATACTATTTACTATAATAAATATGAGAAGTTGTATGTGAAAATGAGAAAATTGTATATCATCTGGGACTTCCCAGAGGCAAATGTTAAAAAGAAACAGCTGGGGTGCCAAACAGCCAAGAAGCAATATTAATTTTTACTTAGCTAGAGGTAAGATCATATGGTGATATCCATTTATCACATACAAAGATACTTTAGTTACAGAGATTATACAATCTGTATTATCTATTCTGCTACATTGAATATGCTACTTTATCCATTCTGTTACATAAACTACTATTATTCTATATATGAAGATAGTAAAAGAAGCACCCAACACCCTGATTTTGTTCCTTTGCACTTGGAACTATATATACACAATAATTCCCATCAGGAAGAACCAACACACTTCTTCAGAGTCATGGATGTTGGAAAACTTAACTAAGTCTCCTATCATAGTAGATAGCTCTTTCCTCTGGGAAGAAATAGTCTTTGTTTCACAAATCTACTTACTTATGGAATTACATTTGTTTTCTGTTTTCATTCTATATCTATATGGCAAACATTTGCATATGTTTCCTGCATATACTTCATTGCAGCATAGGAATTTGCCATATCACATCAAAATTGCTTCACCTGTTATGCACTCACTGTATTGCACGATTAAGCTGATGGTTAAATTATTTATTTTCTTTCTGGTGGATTTTTTAAACTCCTGTAATTTCCCAGCTCACTTCCGTGACGCAATACTTACCTTAAATGCATCCGTTCTCCCCCTAGTTGAGGCCAAAGCTCACAATGAGGCTTATGTGTGTGAAATGTATGCCGAGTTTGTACCTGATTAGTTATGGTTGTATACATGTGGAATTACACACAACTGACTTACACACTAAGTCAGTTAAGACCACATAAAGTTATTAGCTGCAAGTCCAACAAATAGTGGGGCTTTCCCCTCAGAAGTCTACTGCTAAATTTGCCTTCAGATTAGACTTGCATGAAGGTGATGCATACCAAGTACTTTCTAGTGTGGGAGAAAATGGTGGCATTCTGCACAAAATCAAGATCAAATTTTTGCAGAATACTGATGCAATAATTAAAATATATTTTTTCTGGGCCCTGTAGAGTAAGATACTAGCTTGGAACTTAGCTCATGAGATATTTTGCTATACAAACTACAGAACATGTTGTTTAAAACTAGAAGATTCTGTTTAAATATAGTTTCAACTGTATTTTAAACAAGGATATTAATGTGCAAAGTAGAAGCTCCATGAGGTTGGACAGAAGACAAACTCCTGCTCTTTCCAGCAGAGATGTGACTCCACCCAAACTTTCATCTGTCCTGACAATCTGTATCCACCCAAATATATAAGGCTCCTGAATTACACACACAGGCACAGAGTTTACAAATCCTGTTGCCTGACAAACACATCCTACTCAGTGTCAGATTACTGCCCAAATACAAGAGGCAGTACAGTGTTGTTCAAAGACATAGAAAAAGGGTAAGGAAGGCCCACTGTGGGAGGGAGATTTTACATATCTATCACTTCCATCCTGTAGGGTTTTTTTTCTCTTTGCTTGCTGCTGCCTGATGCCAGCACTCAGACTTACATACAATCACTGGTGACAAAAGACATGCCTACTTCTTTCTGGCCCTGGCAAGCCATTAAAACAGATTTGTTGGAAATAGCAGGAGCATATACCCTTAAATGCTTCCTGCATCCCCTAGACAGAATCACTTCTTTCTGTAATTAAAGGCAAGAATAAAAGCTAGAATCCTGTTCACAGTTGTGTTAGACTCCGGGACTGACTGAAATTAAAAAAGTCACCTAATGAACTACAAGCCAGACAATGACTGTGAGGAATATTTTTCAAGCATCTGCATTTCTTTTCCTGCCTTTGGTAACATTTCTTGCCAATTCAGAGCTTTGACTGCCATGGCTGGAGTTCAGTCCTGACAGCTACCTTTGTTACTGCAACCCTCCCACACTGAACTGCTTCAATTTAGGAGGTGGAAGTAATGTAGAAAGCTGTCTCTTCCCACTCAGGCTGCTGACTACATGGTGGTAAAGTATTTCCTATACCAAAACAGCCAGAGTGTTCAATATACTGGTGAGTGACATTTCTTAAGCGAAATGCCATCCCCTTCAGAGCCCCTGCAGTCAGTGCAGCCTTCCTGTGGCTAGGGAACAAGCTGTTGTTTTATTGTGCCTTTTTTCTTTTTAAATAAGCAATATTTACTATTTCGGGGTGCTTTACAAAATATCTGAACAAATTATTTTCAGGAAATAGGGTCATTTTCTTTGACTAGTTTGTATTGACCGCTTTGAGTAAATGAAGCCCATCCAGCCACACTGAATATCTCAGGTGCGTGTCTCTCAAACGTCACAAGCAGAAATACCACAACCTGAAGGTATTGACCAAAGCAGAGAGATTTTTCCTAGAGAGCCTTGGATAAGCTTCTGCTTCTCCTTATTTCCAATCCTTAAAACAAGAATTGCATATTTAAGACATTCGGACAACAGCAAACTTTGACTCAAAACTCTTTGGCAAAGAGCTCTGCCATGGGACCTGGCTTTGTTTGAAAAGCTAATTCAAGCGCCAGTGACAATTTTTTTTTTTATTCAGCTTCCTTAGATACAAATCAGATTAACATGCATCTGTCATCTGTCTTTGAGGCAGGTCATCAGCCAAATTCATTTTCCAGAAAGTTTTATGATATCTGGACAGAACCATTCATAAAGCAAGCCATTGCATTCGGGGCAGCATTCATTAACGTTAATTATGGAAACAAGCATGCTACATAAGAGACTGAGATTATCAGGTGGGTAGCCTGCAATGCAGGAAAGAGTTTGTTAATTTCTGAACACTGATTAGCATTCTGCTTCTGGCTTGGAAAGCATAGTAGATTTACAGAGTCATCCTTGCCTTAATTATTATTTTGCCTGGTTTCATAACTCAAATAATCAAATTAGGCCTACAGAAGATTTTCCTAGGCACAGGTCTCCCTACATTTCTGTAAATAATTCCTGCACACACTATTACTGTTTCTCTTTTTTAATTACTTGTGTCCAATTGCATTATATGATATTATTCATTGCATGTAAGAACTAATCAAGCTAGATTCCCAAGACAGACAGGCACGCTGGCCCTTTCTTTGCAATAGGCAGCACTTTCATACATACCGTTATGTGGAAGCGCAGTCTTCATTAAAATCCGACATACTTTTGAAAACGCATTTCGATACCCGTGCACCTCTCACATGTGTACCATTGCCAGTGGCTGGGTTCTTGAGCATTCCTGAACCTCACCCCCAGGTCCTCCCAAACCCGCTGGTCAACAGCAAAACTACGTGTCTGTGCTGCTTTTGGACCAGGTGGTCAGCACCACTGCGGGTAGCTCTGGACTCTGTCCCATGAGAGACTAGGGTTCCTCATACAAAAAGTTCACAAAAAAAGTGCACTCTTAAAATGCTCAGGTATTTTGTACATCGCTGGTAAGGTCTGCAATTTTTGAAGGCATGCCTTCATAAACGCTTGCTGTCAAGGCAATGGCTTACAGCTAAAAAATTGAGTGAATCACCATGTGCTCCCATATAGCTAAATAGGAAACAGGTCCTTCCCTTTTAGTCTTGCATGAAATGCAAAACACTTTTTTTTAATTGCTGAAATAAAACACATGATTCTGAACTGGGTCTAAAAAGTGTTTGTTTTGCCTCTCCATGGAAATGTCCTCTTCTCAGTGGGAAAAAAAGGAACAACTAGTATGAACATTTCAGAAAAGAAATGCATGCAGCCAGTAAAATCTAGCTCTATTTAATTCGCCAGGGAATTAACTTCACATAGGAGCAAAGATACTTAGAGTGGTCTCAGCTTGATCCAAATTAACAATGTTAGAAAAGCAGAAGCTGACATCTTCTCTTTCTCTTTCAGGAGACAGCAGTGCAGAAATGAGATAAGCTTGTAGAAAACTTCACAGGTATTTTTTCCAGCTGTTTGTTTTGAGCTTTGCTTCTACCTGAGGAAAACAGGAACAAGAGTGACAAAAGGGATGCAAACATTGTNCCCTAGGCAGAAGTTGAATATAATGTTAACTGCAGTTTTTTGTTTCCCTCAGGCAGCAATATTACTTCGCTGAAGTAATGACTCTGCTACTGACTTTCTGAAAACTGAGTTTTATTTTTTACTTTGAATTGTTTTTGAAACTAGGTCTTGGGTTCAGAACCCAAGCTTTAGAATCTGTTCAAGAACATCACATTACAAAAGTTACTTAGTGAAAGTATGATTTCTGAAGTCAATGGGAAATGTAAATAAGCCATAAAGACCCCTTTGAAAGAATGATCAAAGAGGCAGCAAAGCAAATGCAATTATGACAGCCTGTGGAAGATGATTTCAGGGCCTTTTTTGGCAGGGCCTTTTGTCAGTGCCATAAATCTTTATCTTCCACCATGAATGGTTTTGCTCAAGAACACACTTCAGCCAGGTGACCTTTTGTCTTTTTATAATTTGAAAGATTTCACTCATATTCATATTTTGGGAGAAGAAAGTGCTCTCTCAGCTAAACAGAATCTTCTTTTTTTTTCACCTCACGGGATATTAGGGACTTGTGTTATCTATTTCTAAAACAAGATTCATTTTAATTCAACATTCTCTATCAAGGCCATGAATGTAATGCCACATTCTTGACAAACCTTGTTTAAAAACCTATGTTTCATTCCATGTGCTTTTATTGAATGTAATCTCATTGTTCAGAAGCACAGTGTCAACAAAAACACAAGAAAAGCCTTTTTCCCATCTGGCATAGCAGCACAGCACAATTGTTTGTATAAATATTTACAGATTAAGTGTTTACAAGCTATTAACATATTTTTAATTTCATTTCTTTTAGACTAGAGAGATAATCCCTACGAAATGGGATAAAAAAAAAATTGGCTTAATATACATTCAGAAATTACTAAAACAGAAGGGTATTTCAGCACCTGCTGCTTCATCCTTTTCTCTGACTTCTCTGTGCCTGCATTCAGAGTAGGTTGTTGGAGATATATGCCAGTGGATTACAGCTGGGAATAATTCATCTCCAGCTATCCTACCTTCCCAAGGCCTTTGAGAGAGAGAGAGAGAGAGAGAGAGAGGAAGGAAGGAAGGAAGGAAAGAAGGAAGGAAGGAAGGAANTCCTTCAGTTCACCTCAAAGCACTGAACTTAGACAATACATCCTGAAATTTCAGCTTTATTTGCTTGATTTAATTTATATATTGAGGTCCATTTCCATTTCAGTTACATGAAAATGCCACAGGTTTGTGGTGGTGTGGCTAATTTTCCTATTCACTCTGTCTCAGAACTAGCTACTACCTCATTGTCTCTGTTCTTTCTGTTTAATTAAATCATTTTGTTGTCTTGTCTCTTTTTCTTTTTAACTACATCTACTTCAAATACTTGGTAAATAAGTTTTACAATTAAACAGTTGGGGTTTTTTCTGTAGGTAAAATTTTTATAATATTCATAATGCATTACCTATTGCTCATGTGTAACCCAGCACTGTAATTAAATTATTTTCCCAAATTAACTTTGGTTATGTAGTAGCTGGAATTCAAGATCTAATTTAATGTTAGATTAGTGAAACATCTCCTCCAGGGATAGATGTTAGAGAGCTAACAAAACTCCTTCACCATACTCATAAACGCTGTAAGGACTGGCACACTCCGCTGGATGCAGCAGGCAGCAGACCAGATACTTCATTCCTTGTTCATAGTCCCAGAAATTGAAAAGATAGAAGTTAAAAAATGTCCACTGGAGCAAGCAGCATGAACACATGTCTTTACCGTACCAAATAAAACGTCAGAAGCCGCGTGCCATGGCTTTTTTGCCCAAGTTTAAATCCTACATTTGTGATGAGCCCCCAAATACTCTTCATAGCCAGTGCATTTGAAGCAGTTCTCCCCTTTTTCTTTACCCTCATATCCCTCATATTTGGGTCAGATCATAGAAACCAAAAGATGCGAAGAGTCACAAGAGTAAACCTCGCTGAAAACGTACCTGTGCTGCGCCTAACGGGAAAGGAACCAAAACAGGGGAGCCTGACCAATTCCTGTGGCAGAAGGAGCCACCATGCCCAGGTGGTGTGCGTGGTGGCTGATGGAGTGAACACAAACCTGCCTTGGACACAGGTGGGGATCAGAAGAGGGACAGCAATTTTTATAAATCAGTGGATGTCTTCTTCTGGGACAGTCACCACTACAGATTTAAAAAGCCCCACAGATACAGCTCCACAGTAATATAAGTTGCCACTTAATGGTCTGCGGGCGTATTTCTATCCAGCTAATGAAAATACTGACAGAATACTACGGTAATGAGCTAGCTGAGCAGTTCCATGAGTCACTTTTATATTGAGTTAAAATTGCAGGAAAATATTCTCATCTGAGCATGTGAAATTGCAAGCCAAAATAACCTGCCAATTTCCAATTGCTGCACAGATAACAGCTTTTAACATTTAGAACACATGAATGTTCACACTGAAAAAAAAAGGAAAAAAAAATTAAACTCTTTAAACTGCACAGCTGACAAAATGCAGTCAGGTCATAATGCCTTATTGAGACAGTTTATTCCCTTGTGCTTAAAGCATGAATCACAGATCTGATTCTCACTGAAATTTATACAAAATGATGCCCCAGGACAAAGGGAGAGGCATCCTGCTTCACTTTTAAACCTTCAACAGCATTTCCAGAACCCCATCCCGCAAAAGTTTCATTCACTCTGAAATATTTCTGTGTTATTAAGTGCGGAAAGCTGGGTCTCTCTAAACTTGTCTCCTATGTCACATAATGTCTATGCTCCAGCATCTCCACATTGTATCTTGTTAAAGGACTCTCACAACATACGATATTATTAGGAAAACTTCTGCGCTTTTCTTTCAGGGTGATATATTTCAAGGTGTCACGTGTTCATACTTCTGTTTACTCTTATGATGAGGTCGATATTTTATCAACACTCGTGCAGTACTGAAAGGCTCCCAGGGTGTGAGAATTAATTTGGCTGCAGTGCTAAATATGTAAATTACACAGGAGGTAGTGTGTTTTTACAATAGCTATTGAACACCCAGGATCTGCATTGGTAATGCTTTTCCAACACACTCTAGTTCATTCTCAACAACAATAAATAATAATAATTCTAAAAGGAATTATTTTAGTTGTGTGACTGCACTGAGTCTTCATTTAGTGCCAGGTGATTGTTGCAGGTGGCCAAGTGTATTGTCTCCATAGTGCTATTTATCCCTCCAGAAAGGCGACGCATAGCCCTTTATTGAATTGTGAATGTAAATTCATATGGATACATATTTTCACATGGATCTATTATTGCAATCTGCAGAAATGCTGCCTTTAAGCTGCATAAAAGCAGAAATCTTACAAAAGGATGTAAACTGCCCTTCTGCTAAATGAAGGTGCAAACTCATCTTCTGACTCAGAGTATTTTGTGATCCTTGGTGCATGGGAAATTTCTCCTGTCAGCTATCAGTTAAGCAAAATTCCCTCTGAATGCGCAAACCTGATACTACTACAGCTCCATTCTGGAGTGGTGCAACACGTCAGCTGGACCCCAGAGTATTGTTAAGATTGCTACTGGGTAAGAGAAAAGAGAGACAAATGCAGGTTTCTAAAGTTTAAGGCCAGAAGGCACCCACGCGAACTGCTGTGTCAGATCTTTTGCCTAATACAGTTGCTCTCCAGCATTTTGAGGTGCAGCAGTGTTTAAAGCAATCTGTAGATGACTTAAAGGTGTAGAAATACTTCCAAGATCTGTAGGCATGTTGGTCTACTAGTCACCTCCGCTATGAGCTCTATATCTAATGTTCAGAGTAGAAATGGAAGTACAGGTGCTGGCATTGCTGGGAAGATAATAATGCAGAAGGTCATCCGTTATGTCCACGGAACAGTACCATGCTTATAAGCTAAATCATATGCCTCAGAAAGCTTGGTCTCAGCCTGTTTGCTTTTTAACAGATGGCTACCTAATTTTCTGTTTTGACACCTAAACAAAATGATGACACCATATATATAGTGAATTAAAAGCAATAAGCAAAGTTTTGCTGAAAGGCCCAACTGCATTGACAACTTGCTATTTAGGGTATCTTTGGAACAGCAGCAAAAAGATATCTCAGGCTGCTCAGAAACCATGCAAGGGGATACTGTATAATAAAACTCACTCTTTTTTATCCTCTGGTCAGATTTCTGGTCCTATTACTGAGATCTCAAACACATGGCCTCCAGTGGCTATTGCAAAATGATGAAATGCCTACAGCTAAAAGCAGAGGACATTACACTTGTTGTTACCATCAAAGCCAAAGAAGCATTATTGTGCAATTTATTGCCTCATGTACACCTTTCCAGTCACAAAGAACTATCCTGTTTGTATAAAGCTACCTGTTTGAAAAGGATCCAGTCTTCAAATAAGGTGAAAAAATAATCAACCACAAGAAACAAGTACTTATTTCTTCTCCCTGATATCTATTACTTCATTTTGCACCACTTCTAACAAACAAAAAATAATGGCAAGCTGATGCTCTGATACCTAGAGCATCATAACAACACATGTAGAGTGGCAAACCTCAATTCCAATTTCTCACATGCATTTAGTTTCATTCCTTGGTGCTGCTTGTACAGCAGGAATTTATTTTGCATTTAAAATGGCCAATTCATTGCTTAAGTTGCTTCACATCCTTTGAAATCTCTGAGCTCATTGTCCATGGCAGTCTGACAGCATCAGTAAGATGCTTCTCCATTTCTCCATGTTTGTAACTGCTGATAGGGAGTCTGACTTTAAATATAGGTTTCTTGGGTTTTCCACTATATGTATCAAGTTTTTCCTTTTTAAACTTATTATTATTATTATTATTATTATTATTATTGTTGTTNTAGGCCAAACTCCCCTTCAATGGGCAGGGACACCTCCCACTAGACCGGGTTTCTCAAAGCCCCGTCCAACCTGGCCTTGAAGACTTCCAGGGATGGGGCATCTCTCTGAACAACCTGTTCTAGTCTCTCATCACCCTCACAGTAAAGAGTTTCTTCCTAATAGCTGATCTAAATCTACTCTCTTCCGGTTTAAAACCATTACCCTTCATCCTATTGCTATACTCCCTCATAAAGAGTCCTTCCCCATTTTCCGTGTAGGGTCCCTTCAGGTACTGGAAGGCCGCTATAAGGTCTCCTAGGAGCCTTCTCTTCCCCAGGCTGAACAACGCCAACTCTCTCAGCCTGCCTTCACAGGAGAGGTGCTCCAGACCTCTGATAATCTCCGTGGCCCTCCTCTAGACTTGCTCCAACAGGTCCATGTCCTTCTTATGTTGGGACCCCAGAGCTGGATGCAGTACTCCAGGTGGGGTCTCACCAGAGCAGAGTAGAGGGGCAGAATCACCTCCCTTGACCGGCTGGCCATGCTTCTTTTGATGCAGCCCAGGATGCAAGTGACTTCCAGGTTGCAAGCACACATTACAGTCTCATGTTGAGCTTCTTATCAACCAGCACCCCCATATCCTTTTCCTCAGGGATGCTCTCAATCCCTTCATCCCCCAGCCTGTATCGACGTTGGGGGTTGCCCCAACCGAGGTGAAAGACCTTGAACTTATCCTTGTTGAACCTCACAAGGCATGGGCCCACTTCTCAAGCCTATCCAGGTCCCCCTGGATGGCATCCCATTCTTCCAGCATGTCAACTGCACCATTCAGCTGGGTGCAGTCTGCAAACTTGCTGACAGTGCACTTTGATGGTCCTTAGCTCTTCCACAGTCTTTTGGCAACAGCACTCATAAGATCAACACAGCTGTCTTCTAACCTGAGAAATAGATTCTTATGAGCAAGCCCAGCCCATCAACAGCAAACTCTCCATTTTCTCAGATCACATTCCTACTTAATTTCCTAATTATGAAAGAGACCAAAGTACATATACGCAGAGCAACATATGAAAACAAAGACACATGTAAATTGCCTGAAACCACACAACAGACCAGTTGCAAGATCAGAACCGGAGAGTTTCTAATGAGCACACATCCCTCAGGCGTATGCTGTTACGCTAATGACCCTTGAAGATCCTTGGAGATGATCACACTGATAGAAAACACAGTTAATAGAAGAACACAGGAACTTAAAAATGACTGCTCAGGGTGCAACCAAACTGTCTCCAGCCTCAGGGGTCATCTCTTCACGGTGGCTGTCAGTGGCCTCCAAACACTGTGCTCTCCAACCTTCCAAAAAAAATTTAAATTCAGGGATTTCCTCGACTAGATGTAATTTTTGTGTATGTAATGAAACTCAATTGACTTCTCTTACATGAACTTACCCTGTCTCTCTCTCAACCCATAAAAGCTTAGGAAATCCCATGGCGAGGCATCCACAGCTCTACCACTTATAGCTTGAAAAGCCACCCGCTTTTCCTTGTTTTCCACCTGGCTCCTACTAACTTCATCTGATGCCTGCCCACATGTGAAAGTTATGGGCCAGTGGAGGCAAACGTGCCAGTGAGAAGTAGTTGTATGACCACCTTTTTTATTTTCTGACTGTCTTCTCCATAAATGTTATAACCTATCTTTACCATTGATTCCAACACAGTGGAAAAGGCTTTCACAAAAGCAATTTGAGTTAATACTAGGAAGCCACGAGATATCCAAATGGATTAGTAAGTGTAGAAACTGCTTCAGGAAATAATATCAAAAGTTAATTCATCTCAGAACTGCCGAAGGTGATTTTGTTACTCATTACCCACAAAATAACAAATTTATGGCTAAAATGCATCCTGTGAAGCAAGCCACCACAAAGCCTGTTTGTTACTCAATTCAGCTCAAGACTAAGGTTTAAATAGGACTTAAAAATTCATGGGCCTTGGGTTTTCTTCTGTATCATATATGAATAGATATTAGTTTATGCAAATACCCCAAAAGAAGTAAATACATTCAGTATCTAAATACTCCATTTCTACATCAGGTTCCTGACTGATCAGTGACAGACTAAAGCACAGGCTCAAGTAAAGTCATACAAGATAACACTACTGAACTGGCTGCTCTGGCACTCCCAGTGCTTTAGGATTGTCCTCCTTTCACCCCAGAAAATGTAGGCATTGCATACTGAACAAGTTAATAATTTTACTACAGAATAATTATGTGGCTCACACTTAAATCCATTAATATGCATAACAGAAAAGATGACAAAACTTCAAGACCTTCTGAAACCCCAAAGCAAAAGGGAATAGAAGATATTTATTAGGAGGCTACCCAAATCTGTAGGCAGCTTTCAACCTGTGCCCATCTACCCAGCTGCTCTCCTTGTTTGGTGTTTCCACAACTGAGGATATTTGATAGTATTTGTTATATCATACTTGTTACCTGGCACCTCGACGACTTTGCTCTTTTACTCAGTCACGTTAGGAATGTGAGTTTCCTTCTTCAGATGCCAACAGTTTAGCTTGTGAATGTCCAAGACCAGAAGATAAACGTTAGTAACATTAGGAAGTTGAGAGGAGAGTGTTATAGAAATGTGATATAAAATTACAGCTGTGCTCTACAGATGAGATACACAGGGTAGCAATTGCTGCTGCAAAATTACCTTTGTGGTCAAGTCCTTTTCACGTACAGAAAGGTGATGATATCCTAATGAGACTTGACAGTTTCCAGAGAAATCTCCCCACCAGAGTCTCCCCAATACATTCCAGAAACGTATTTTCGTTAAATAAATTTGTGACTTTTTTTATACTCAACCAAAGTTAATAGGGGTTCATCTAAAGAAAAGTATCAGTATAATTGTTTAAAAAGAACGTGTATTAAAGGGTGTGGGATTTTCCCATGTGGGTCTCACCTGATGTTTATTTATAAATTGTTACTTTTCCCAAACTAACAGAAGAATACAAACTTGGCCACCAGTTCTAGTAAATCTTTTTTAAAGACTGTGGGAGACCACTATCTCTCTTTCTACATTAGTGTTTTCTCAAGTTTATTTCAAAAGTATGCTTGGACTTTGTGTAGTGCTACCATGAAGATCTACAAATACAACTAAATAAAATTTAAGCTAAATTTCAAATGTTATTATTTCGTGTTTTCTCCTGTTCATTTGTTTATTTGCCTGTGTAGTCATTGTGTAAATATNAAAAACATCTTCCTTCTTTGAATGGTTCGTCAGCTGAAAACAAAAAACCTGTTGAAACACCGGTGATTATGAAATACCACTATCCCCATTTTGTCTGATGCTTTTCTAGCAAAAATATGTAGATATAAAATTCTGATTAATTTTCCTAATTTTCTGTTTCTTTTTTTATATTAGGAAGATACAATGGGTGACACAGCAGTTTTAAATCTCTCCTGGGAAATATCTGAAACAAAAAACAGTCTTTTTTTTTTTTCAAGTAAAAAACACAAGAAATAAAAATGATGATAGATTAATGCAGACTGATATGAATTAGAAACTTTCCAGAAGACGCTCTAATTTCTGTGTGTTAGGTAAGTAACATACATTTTAAAAGCCTTAATTAAATTTGAAACATAACTGAGGCTAATTCTTTCCAACTCATCCTCCCATCTCCATTGCTATGACAGTTTGAAACATGATTAGAATACAAAAACAACACAGGAGATGTCCCCTCAGA
>VXBH01007431.1:0-14195 GCA_013400035.1 Rynchops niger
CAGCCACCAGGCTGAGCAGATCAATAACTACTGCTATTAATTCCTAGCAGGGGACAGGATCAGACCCTTGGTTTTAGTGGTCTGCTTTTCATCTCTGTAGTCCCCATCCCATCTCTCATTCTGCTTTTCACTTTAAAATATCCTTGCCTGCCTCCCCCTCCTCCATCCTTATTGACCTGATGTTCCCTGCCACTATTTCTCCAAAGGCAGGGTGGCGAGGCGGTGGAGTCAGAACAGTCCATTTCCACAAATAGGCCCATGCAGGTTGAAGTATGTATATGAGTTTACGCTACACCTGAAAACACACAGGGCAAAATAAACCCCTGGGATCTACTTGAATGCTGTACCTACAGAGAGGCCTCCACAGAGGGTTTGTTTTTTTTTTATCTGATTTAAATTAGCGATACAAATTCTGTGTAGGGACAGATCTTAAATAGCCAGTAATTTGCAGGTGCACATTAAACCCCTACAAGCCAGGCTTAAATTGAAGCTGGGCCCTCGAATAAGAACTCCAACAGAGGAACAGCCTGCTGGGGGGTAACGAGCTACGTCAGGGTAATTTCCCTGGTTGCAAATTCCCTTAAGCCGGTGGTGCCTGCACTGACTGCAATGCTCCCCATGCCTCTGCCAGCCCCTGCCAACCCTGCCTCGCACACCTCCAGGGCGAGTGCAGGAACGCTGGCATCGTATTAGACTGGCTGATGTGCTGCAGATCCACACGCTGGTACATCTCGTGACAAAAGTGCCCAAAGACCCCAGGCCACTTTCTTCTTTCTTTCCCCCAGTGCCAGGCGTATCCAAAGTCCACTGACGGCTCTGCTCATCCTTCCTGCGCCTCCCCCTCCCCTTCCCGCGGCTGCTCCAGCCACAGGGGCTGGCTGCTCCCACGCTCCCATTTGTATGTCACTCACGCCGCCCTCCCCACTTAGAGCTGTCTCCAGTTTCCCGCTGCCAAGAACAGTCTCTGTTTGAAACTCCCTTTCAAACCCACGATTACCAGAAGCCTTCCTCTCATCTCCTCTTCTCTTCAGCTCTTCCTTACGACTCGCTTCTTGGCCCGCGTTTTATTTTTGCCTGCGAGCGAGCGCTCTGGGGCAGGGACGCCCCACATGTGCTCACTGCACTGCAGGAGTGATGTGACGGCACGCTCCTTGCCATGCAGAAGTGGCCAGGAGAAAAGGCCACCTCATCCTCTGAAGGCAGATGGAACAGCGCTGTGACAGATTTTTAACTATTATCCCCGCTTCTGCGGTGGGGAATACTCCTGTGTCTTCTTCCCATCGGTGCCTCCTGCATCGAGAGCAAGGGAGAACAGGAGTGGAGGTGCCACACTGCAAGCCTCAGCTGATCTGCTTTCCTTTGGGCCATCTTCTAGCAGGGGTTGGAGACCAGGGTCCGCGCAGTTTGGTGTGGCAGGCTGCAGAGGAGCACGCTGACGGGAAGCTGTGGGTGCAGAGAGACTGTACGACCGAGCCAAAGAAGTACAAACCAGAGTTTCGTTTTCAAGTAGCTGTGCTGGGTAAGTGGGGCAAGGACGCAGATGGCTAGCGTGCGTCGCTAAGGCCAAGTCCGTGGACCACGTTCAACTGATCATACTCGGTAGGGCTCCCTTTTTAACTAAATAAGGTTTTTCTCCTTCAGACATTTTGTAAATGACTCAAACGGTTCCTCCGAGCTGCAGGTTTCACACGAGAGAAGGGTTGTGAGAAATCACCATTTAATTAAATAAACATCTCTTTGGCCGATGACCCTTCTCCAAACTTGGAACCTCCTTGCCATCATTACAGCCCCACATAAACCGTAACGGTTAGCAGTCTGCTTCAGGATTACAGTGTTCCTAGCAAGAGAAATTGCTCCTGAGATCATTTAACCTCCCCGGGGAGATGACAGGAAGGAATTAATCTTCCACTGCTAATCCGCCCTGTGCTGCTGGATCAAAAATTGGCATCGATGGGGGTGCCTGCGTAGGGGAGCCTGCGGTGGCATTTACCATCCGTATATACTCCCTCCCACCCCCTCCCCGAGCGCTGCTGAGGAATCAGGGGGCAGCTATTTCAGGAAGTCTACGTAACGTACTATTAAACGGCTTGTGCCGGCTGGGAAGGAGGTTTGGTTTCTAGCGCTACTCTCCAGTCCTATCTATGTCAGCAAGGTGAACGCTACCGAAAAGCTTTCACTTCAGTCCCAGGAATCAGCCTCCTCATTTGTTTTGCTGCCATTTGCCATCTCTTTTTTTATATTTTTTTTTATAAGATTATTATTATTATATTTATTAGTGATTTAGATATATTGTTCACCAGTGCCCAGGTACATCGGTTTTTTATTCCCCAGAGTGATTGTAGGAAATAAAATGCACTGGCATGACCCTGTGCCCGCGAGAGCCTCTGTATCGGAAGCAGCTCTGCAGCTGTTTTGGAAATCTGCCTTTTTTCTTTTTTCTTTTTTTTTTTTTTTTTTCCCCAGTGAGCACAATGGATCCAAGGAACAATTATTCAATATGCTTGTGGACAATCTGTGAGCGGAGAGGGGGTTCCGGTTTATAGAGCTGAGGTGGGGCCAGTCCTGGGAACAGGGACAATACCTTGGGATACAGTGACCAACCTTACTCCATGAATAGCAAGTAGTAAATGCCCTCAGCGACTGGCTTGTGGAGAAAAATTAATTTGCTAAAGAGCATTGGTACTTGAAGAGCTGTAAATCACAAGCCTGTACAAAGGGAAACCTGCTCCTGCGTAGTCTGTGAGCAGGGATGGACTATTACGATGGATTGGACTATTCCTAACTAGCCTGAACTTAATGGAAGGAGCTCAGAAAATAGTAGCCTCATCCAAATCAAAGGCCAAGTTCCTGCTGATGTGGGCAGAGGCAGGATGGGACCCAATAGGCAGATTTTCCACAGCAGAGGACAGATGCCTGTTTCATTCTCCACAGTATTCAGGTTTCCAGCCCAGGTGTGGCTGCCTCCGCTGAGACCTTGCTCTCCCACAGCTCCCACCTCACCAGGCAGCAGGACCGAGGGGTGGGAGTAGGGTGCCTGGCCCAAGCCCTTTCCCTGGCAGGGAAGATGCTGTGAATAGGAAAGACAAGCCCAGAGCGGGACAAAGTGGCAGCAAGGGCTCTCAGGAAGGCTCTCACCAGCCAGAGGAAGAGGCTGCCTGGTGTGGGAGCCAAGTCAGTCCCTTCTATTGCTAAAACCAACCCTGCCACAGGCTCTTTTCTCCCCTGACTGATCCAAAGGGGCAGGTTTTCTTTACACTAACACACCAGCAAATGGGATTTGCAACAAGGAGGTGTGAGGGATAACAGCCCATCCCTCATACCCGACAGAGCCTGCAGGCTCCTCTTGCTGCTTTCAAGTTTCCCCTGCGTTAATCCCCACAATAACACACGGTCACCAGGAAAACCTTGGGAAATAAGGGGCAGGGGGATATGAAGGCTTTTCAGAAAGAAAGGTATAAAAGGAAGCAAGGAACATCACAGTGGAAAAACGTAGGTCGTTTGCTCTACCATTTTTTTGTCAAACGGCGATTAAAAGAGAAAACAGTCTTTTTGTACCAGTCAGGAAAGGAAGAAACATGTTCCACTTCTCTCAAAAAAAACAAAAATCTCCAGTGAAATAAGAGTGGTGTTATTTCTCTAACCCAGAGAATCAAAGCAGTCTTTAGCGGTCTGTGAAGGTTTGTGAAGGTGTCCTTGCAGTTATTGTCCTAAACGCTGAAGAAAGCTTGTTTCACAAATGTGCAGTGTGACACAGATGACTCCTTTAAGATGCTTGTCAGCTCCTGGGTATCCCCAGGTACATAAACCTGCCTCCAGCGTCTCTCATCTGCAGTTTTGGAAAGTTTTCTGTATGTGTCCTGCTGATTGTGCAGCTCTCTGAAGCTGCTCCCCCATCTCTCTGAAGATGTCACTGAGCCTCACCAATGCTGGTCCTGATGTGGCTTGCTCTCGCTGGACCCTCCAGACACTGGAGAAAAGCATGGCTCCCTCTGAATATGTCTTTTGTCTTCTCTGCTCCACCACAGGAAGCTACAGGCAGCGTCCAGGATGTACAGAAATATACTTGTGGAGAGCACAAACTTTGATGTTCTTTATTTCTGGGCTGGGATCATGGGTTATTACATTCTAAAACAAATGATAGCTCAGATGACACAAACACAAGTTCCAGCTCACGCAACAAGTATATTTCTAGCTCATCTTAAGCTTTTCTGCATTGTGATGCTTCTTTTTTGTACACTCGATCATTTTCACTTGGGCCAAAAATAATGTTTGGGTATGTTTAGGGTGACCCTATTCTGCATTTTGTTTCAATCTAGGTTTGCCGAGGTAAATCCGAGAGCTTACTAATGCAGGAGCTGGGGTAACAAGCGGAACTCGAGCAGGTCACTGAACTGGTGTGGCAGTCAGGCAGCGCTGGGCTGGAGCTGCCTGGTCAATGTGCAGCAACGAATGGGTCAGGACTCCCTGGTGGCCCTGTCACCCCTGGCAGGCTCTGGCACCACGCTCCAAGCAAGTCCCAGTGCCTGGCCACGGCCTGCCTTGGTCCTGCAGGCACTGATGACACGCACCAAACACAACACAGTCTGGTCTAGCACAACTTCGCACAAGGGGTAACACTCAGGGTAGTGGTTGTAAAAGATGTATATACGACATCGCCCTTTGACAGTCAATTCGTGTTGCCCATCTAACACAAGATGGTTAAAAACAAACAAACAACCCAGTACAAAACATAAGTAGCTGCAGCAGAATGTATATTTCATTTTTACATTAAAAACTACTTACAGTGATAGATGAGAGCACAGTATAATCCAGAAACTGGCTGCCTATATTACACATTATATCAATATTTGGTTTAATTTAAAAAAAAGAGTAGTTTGGGGACTTTTACTAGAATAGACACTGTAAATGGTATCCTGATGGATTACATTCTGCTCAAAAGTAACTTTACTTGGACACCTCTGAATTCTGTTTGTCACTGGCTCTTCTCTGAGGTTTTCAGCATGCTGAAAAAAGAAATGATAGAATAAAAATAGAGCTAGCTGTGTATCTGCGGTGAGAATTATCTTCCCTGGCAATAGAGCACAATTGGTCTCCAATCATAATTACTGCCTTTTTACTCTCTAACAATAGATCTGAAATTGTGTTTGCGGGGATACGGGGCTTTCCTTTATAGAGCCTTTGCTGTGTGCGTCTCTACGTTAAGAGGCCATGCTTTTTCCCTCCCACCCACCTTAAGCCTTTCCCAATACTAGTAACATGCCGCCTAAGCAAATACCATCCACATATAGCATATCGCTATATACAGAGCATATCGCCTAAGCACATAACCCAAGCTGAGGCTCTGCCAACGCTGCCGATGCTGCTGACTCCACCGGGAGCAACGGGAGCCAAGGCAGAGCCGGGCACAGCCAGAGCCCTGCACGCAGGGGAGCTTATGCTGGCTCAGAGTAACCCAGTGGCAGCAGCACCCTGAGGCCGCTTCTCTAGAATAGGCAGGGGCTCAGCGTTTGCGAGCCTCAAAGGCCGTAAACAAGGGCGTTTCGCTCTATGACTAACCTGCAAGATTTTCCTGCTGCGCTTTCCTCGCAGAACCAGAGGCAAGGTATTATCATAGAAAACGCAGCTTGGGAGTTATCAAAAAGGAACATGGGCAATTCTCATTCCTTGAAAATGCGTTCTACATTTTTGCATCTTTTTCAATGCACAGTTGCCCTTTTTGGTGGGTGGCATGGCTAAAATGTAGCATTCGGTTCTATTAGCAATTGGAAACAGTTGAGTTACTTCTTTGGTGCAGCCCTGTTTATTTCCAACTGCTTGATTCCTAGAACACAGAAGGAATCGAGCAAGAGGAGGCAATTTCTTTGCTTACAGCTTCAACTTTTTTTTTTTTTTTCTGGAAGCCCTTTAACCCCAGAGCACTTTCTCTGAGTACTTTCTCAGTCCCGCTATGAGTGGTGCTATGCTTTCTGCTTGCTTGCCAACTTTCCTGTAGCTGTCTACGTGGTTTCTCTCACCTGCCATACACACGGGCATCCTCTTCTACTTATTTCCATAGCTACCCATTTCAGTTTAATTGATCTTGTAAATGAAGGTCACTTCATTTTCCCTATAACTGGATCAGCCAGGTTAATGATAATATCTAAGACCCAGTGCTGTGATGGGGATACCCAGATCATTGCTTTGTTATTGCTGTTACCGTGATGATCCAGCATCGTTCAGACCAAATCCTTTTGGGAGACCACTTCAGAGGGAAGCGGCCACTGCCATACGCTTTACCCAGTCTGGGCTCCCCTCTCTTCTCCAGGATGACTCCTGTACACGGTGCAGCACCAACAGCCTCACTGCTCCTTGCTGAGGTCTGAGCCCTTAGACTGCTCCTTCATGGGGAGCCACGGCAAGAGCAGGGTATCATCTCCAGCCCCAGCACTGGAGGAGCCAGTGACCACAACAATGACTGCATTCCCAGGAGATCCCAGATGCCCCTGTTGCAGGGAGTGAGTCTGAGGCAGATGCCTGTGGTGGGACACAATTTGACTTTCTTTGTTCTTGGCTAGTTTGCAGCAAGCCCAGAACAAGCTCAGCCCCGGTACAAAAGCCTTCCTCATCTTCAGACTGCTGGCTCCAGCGAGGAGCGTTTCTAAAACTCTCGAGTTGAAAAGATGCTTAATCTCCCAGCAAATCTAAAAGAATCAATCTCACCTCGGAAACAGGTTTACTAAAATGTTATGATGCTTTTAGTGTTGACATTAAACTGCAGCCAAATTTTACTGGGAGGTGCTCAGTAGGGACGAGGCTTTTTCTGCACTTGCATTTACAGGTTAACAGTAGAAGGGCATATTACTTAAGATACAGGACAGCATATATATGTAAGGTTAATGATTCTTCAAATAGCGAGCCCTGAAAAGGACTGCGCAGGTGTAGCCTAAGGAACCACATGAACATCAACCAATTATTTTTATGTTTTTTCTTTCTTAGTGTAAGCTTCAGCAGCTGGGTCCCATATGAATATATCATGACAGATGACAGTGATATGAGCAGATGAACCCCAAGGCAACCCACTATCCTGTCAAGGAGAGGGCAAAGCTGGGCCCCCTAAATATGCATAGGCTGTGTCACTGACAGCAATATGCTGTTGTGGTCAGGCACCTGGAGTCTATATTCTTCCCCAAGAAGCAGGTTTTAAAGTATTTTTAGACATGAATACCATTAAAATTTGTCTTCAGTAAGAATTGCTGACAAAGGAGAGCACAATAATCCACAACCTGGTGAAATTTCACTTTTTTTTTTAAATCTGGCATTTAAAATGATGCTTAACTAAGCTCTGTCAGCCTTCTTACCTGTCCCGTACAGCCTAAGGTCTATAGCAACATTAAACTGTCAAACAAGAAGCAAAAAGGTTACCCCAATGATTTGCCATAAATATTTACATTACTGTAATTTGGCTTACACCTGTGTTTTGTCTGGCTCTGGCCATGTGGTTCAAAACACTGAAGATGGAGGCAAATATATAGTTTCCTCCTTTAAGGTGAGGCCAGAAACATTTTTAGCGTCAATCTGGCGCAAAAAGAGTGGCTAATCCATCACCTCCATTAGGAGCTGTATAAACAAACCGGCCACCCTGTGATGCTGATAGCATATAGCCTGTTGCTTGAAAGCTTGGATCAGTTCCTCTTCTGGCTTGCACCACAAAACAAGGCACGGTAATTGCAGAGGTGCATATGACAGTGCAAAGCAAGGGCCAAATCTCGCTCCCAGTGCCTCTGTAACCAGGGCAATTCAGAGCCCGGTTTAAATATTAGATCCTTCCTTTTCCACATCCAGCTTTCAGTCGTGTTCTCCCTTTGAAATACCTTCTCTGCTCTCAAGTGGTGACCAAACACTTTCTGTTGCATTTTGAAGGGCTGTCAGTGATTTCTTATGGCAGGGATTCATATTAGGGGAAGCTGGTGTGCATACTAGCTAAAATAAGCTGTGCTAAATCAAATAAAAGGGAGGATGTCAGTATTGAGGCCATAGTTAAAGCTGGTTTGGAATTTGCAGCCAAACCAAGAATCAAATGCCTCCATATCAAACTTTCATGATTTAATTTAATGTCCAGATTTTAGAGACTAGCTCTTGCATAAACCAGAGAGGGGTTAACACATTGTTTTCTAGCATACCTACCCATTTCTAAATGATGCTCATTTCCTTTCACATTTATTTCTCAGTAATTGTAAATACCAGTCTTTACAGATGGAAGATCTGATGGCACCCCAAGGCTTTTGCTGCTTTGTCTCTTTGAAATTTTGGGCACAGCAAATCATTCCTCCTGCTCCAGGTGGCAGATCCGAGCCAACAGGACTGGTTGGGTTTGCCAGCAAGGGGGGTTTAAAACCCTTCCACCTCTTGCGTTGCCCACCTGCTAACAGAAATTACGGAGGCGGATTTTCAAGGTAACGGGGCGGGGTGAGATGAGCGGGATATGCACGTGTGCGTGCACACACGATGTGACGAGCAAGTGGCTGAGCGCTGGCTGTGTGTAAGCGGTTAAGCCCTGCTAAGCCCCGAGTGCTCCAGCCTGTCTCTGCAGCAGAGGAGGAAAGGACTAAGCCTGGCCCCGGGCCCTGAGGTACTGCACCACAGCAGCAGCGCCTGAGCAGCTCTCCTTTGCGGATGCCTCGGCCGTGTCACCTTCCACTCTTCCGCGCTCCGCTCGTGCCAAGTGAGCTGCATCTCTGTGCTGGTGCCCATCAGTCCTGACTGCACCACAAAGCTCAGGCAAGAGCGAGGGGCTCCCTCTGAGGGCTGCCCCCATGGGGATACAGGCTCCTGGGTTTTAAACACACAACCCCCCCCCAGGAACCCAGCCCTGTTTCTGCTCCCTCTGTCTCATCCCCCAACATATTGGTCAGCTGCACCACGGTCAGCTGGGCTGGCAGAGGCAGAGGGGATGCAGCTGCAGCGGTGGGGTTGTGTGGGGCATCACGGAAGGGAGAGCTTAAATGAGAGATGTTCAGGGGAGAAGGGCTGCCCAGGCTTTGTCAGCATGCGGTTCCTCTGTTTCTTCCTGTTCAGGTCCAGACTGGCTACAGAGACAGTTTTCTCTCATCTCCCACCCCCTTGGAGCTTGTCAGTCCTGCAGACCCTCACGGCACACTATAGACAAGCCCGTACCTACATTTCAATATCTTTACCACCCCTCGTCATGCTGGCCACCCCTCCTTACTACCCCATATATATCCCCTTTCTCCTTCCCTGCTCCCTTGGCACCTTTACTTTCATCTTGGTGCCCATATATATCAACTCGTGTGGGTATCTCCAGTGATTCTGTATAAAAGAGCAGTGAAAGATCTGACCAAAGAGTCAGAAAAGAGAAGAAAAGGGTCAGTCTGGACTCTAGGAACAACAGAATATAGAATTAATCCAGGACATGGTCTGCAAAAGGAGACAGAGAAGGGGAGTCAGGTAAAGAGGTCATACAGAAAGCGAGGTGATAAGTGAAGATTTAGGACTTTGCAAGACACTACAGGAGGAACAGAGATGAAAATACATGAGCTACCCATGCCATCTGTCAATGTTTGCACAGAAATCCCACCAAACCAAAAATATTGTTAAAAATCCGTTGAAGTTGCTCATGGCACATCCCACCAACAAAAACATTAGAAAGCCATGAAGTCCCTAGCCAAGCCTTCCCTCGGGTTTTGAAGCCCTTAACCGCAGTTTCACTGTCAGCACATCACCCCACCGGCTTCTAGAACCCGCAGGCTTCCTCCCTCCCTTCCCACTCGAAACCTTTAACCTGAACCCTGCGAGCAAAACCTCCCCAGCCGAGAAAACAAAATGCAGCACCGTGCTTCCTCGGTGCACCACCTAACTCACACACCAGCACCGCGAGCAGGTGAGAACTTCTCAAAACCATGAACTCTCCTACGACCGATTCCCGCTTGCAAGCAAACAAACGGCCTGCACCAGCCGTGATGCTCTTACAACAGCACCCTTCCACCAGCTGCTAAGATCATACAGCCTGGACCCCGGCTGCCTCACGGGACGCCATCGATCCGAACAACAGCTCCTCTCGCAAACCACGCCGCGGGGTTTGAGCTGACGGTTACGCAGCTCGTGTGGGGAGGGAGGGAGGAGGCGTGTGGGTTGTGGGTGGTGGATGTGGCTGACGTAATGTGGAGAAGGTGAAATCATGCTCGCAGACTGCGAGACCTGGCTGAGAACTACACGGGCAATGTCATTGATTTTTTTATACGGCTCCGGTAGCGCCTGGTATAAGGGAGACTTTTTTCTTCTCTTTTCAGTCAATTTTGAGAGAAGACAAGAGTGGCAGTAAGGACTGACAATGAAAACATAACAAAATAATGTTTTATTGTCATTCTTTCCAAATTGTTGTTTCGTTGACACCTTAAGGTCACAACTATTGGCTTCATGAAGTTTTTCCCCCTCCCATTTCTCTCCCCATGCCAGTGCAAATACATCACAGTGCTTTTTTGCCGTTACTCTGTGTGTTGGCTAGGACATGGCCATAGCACCTCACAAAGCTCTGGGCTGCCACAGGACTGTGTAGGAGAAGCAGATGGCCTGAGAGAGTGCAGTTGTTGGTTAAACAACAGAAATCAACTGTATTTTGCAAAGGCAGCAAAGTAAATTCTTCTAAAATGGGTAAACTCATTGTGCAGAAGCAGTAGGAAATATCTTAGTGTGCACCCACTGCTCACAGTTTTCACCATCCTCCAACACTACTGCACCTACCCTGCATGTCTTAGTATTTTTATCCATTTATGGGTGACCAAAATTAAGGTAGGGTATTTTTTTTAAGAAGATACTGATTGTGATTGGACCTGCTTTTGCATACAGGGTGTAGCTGAGTGCCCCAAAACTGAAGGCTTTCATAATCAGTGGCTATTTGTGAAAGCACCTTCCATAAGATACCGACCCAGTGCACCAAGCTCTTTCTTCAGAGTACTTACAACAAGAGGAGGGAGCAAGAGGACCATTTTTCTCCTGATGTCAGTGTCTGTAATGAGCATTGCTATCCCAGTGCTACCACAGTTCAAAATGTGCATGACCCCTGATGACTAGAAGCCAGTTGGTGCAATACAGGCATGAGTGATACCCGTCTTATGCCCACTGGGAGCTGCCCCGTCACCTCACCTTGCTCTGCAATGCCCAGCCTTGCTGCACCTCCACCTCACCTCTGCTTTCCCCAAACTCCCCCCATCGTGGTCCCACTCTTGCTCAGAGCTGCAGGATACCTTTCCCATCCGAGTAGTGGGGAGCTGCGGGAGTTCTGCATCCTCCATAGAACTCTTCCTTCCCCCAGTGTCATGCCAAAGCAGAAGGGATCCCCAAGAGACTCAGTATCTGTGTCTCCCAGGAAGCGAATGAGTGAAAGAAGTGGGGGGAGGTTGTTGGGGTAAGCAGTCCTATAACTTGAGGAAAGGCAGGGTAGGACAAGAAGTCTAGGTCCATCTTGCAATATACCTTGGGATTAAAGTAGCCCAGTTACAGGGCTTGGTCCCCCGGTGAGATGACATCAGCTAGGTGAGAGCGAAATGGATAAATACATCCTCTTCCACCCATAGCCTTCTGTGACTGGGGAGTTCATGGTCCTCTTTGCACTACTATAAAAGAATAAAATTATATGATACATCATTATTTAGTAGGATACAGTCTTAAATCCTTGGTAGCAACTTGAGTGGTAAGGAGCAGAGCTCATTTAAACAGAAGGAGCAAAAGCCCCTGCTTGAAATCCAGCAGCCCCGCTCTTTGCAGGGCCGGCTGGCCAGGGGCTCTCCTCCGGTAGCCAGATCAACACTTCCAGCCAGACCCCGCCTTCAGAGGAGCACTTCCCAACAAATCACGAGGCTCCGAGAGCATCTCTGCTCATCAAATGCTTGGCTTTTTCTGCTAAGGTTTCCCCAAAAGATACCAGTTGTGATTATACTGGCTACCCAGGTCAGTTTAGCTCATTTAACAGAAACCAGGAAGTTTAAAAAAACTTTAAGGTAATCCTGGACATGAACTTAGTAGTGCACAGGTTAGAAACTACCCTGTGTACCAGCTGATGTGATAGCCTCCAAGAGCCAATCTGAATCTTTCTGGTACCCTGGACACTGATTTCTGCAGATTGCGGGAAACTTTGGGTCGAGCCAAGAAATCCCGCATCTGCCAAATGTTACTTACAAGGTGCCAAATATTGTCGGGGCACTGTTGGTGTTACCGGGGCACAGCACAGGAAGGCTCCACCGATTTGGGGACGGTGTTTGACCAGGCCTCCCAATTGCCTCGGTGGCCAGACATGATGGTGAGAGGGAAGCAGACCACGCAAGAGCATTTGAACAAGGCGCCTGGCGTGGTTGCTGGTGCAGGGACCGCCGGCAGATGAAGTAAAATAAAAATATAACATGGTATAACATAAAGCTACATAAATAACAAAATAAAATAATAAAATGAAATCGCTTGCGTGCTGGGGGTTTTCCCATCCAGCAAGAAAACATTTTTCCAACAGGAGGAGCTCTTTGCTTTGGTGAGACGATGTCAAAGGAGCGGCCACAGTTTTACTCCAAATCCCCTCCTCCCCCTTCCCCACCCGCCCCCGTTTTATACGAGAGCGGCAGCTTAATTGATTTGATAACAAAATAAACAGCAGCCGAGGGCTGCCCGCGGGAGGTGGCAGAGCGAGGTGATGGATGCCCGTCGTGCAGCCCATGGAGACTTTCCCCGCTCGCCGCCCTCCGGGACCGGGAGTGATGGGGGAGGGGGAGGGGGTGACAAGGTACAAAATACCCCTGTACATCCCGGTACCCAGCTCCCAAGTTGCTCTTGGCTCCGCACGGCTTCGCAGCCCTCCCGGCGGGCTGTAGCCCGAAGGGAGGAAGCCGTGCGAAGCCAGTAGCAAGGGTTTCCCTGCCCTTCCTGCTGGGGGGGTGCCGCACATCTTAGGGGGGTGGGGGTGTCCTCCCCGAGTTTGCAGGGTAACTCTTGCCTTCAGGGCGGTCGCTGCCGTCGCCTTTAAACATCCTAGAGGATGCCAAAGTCACCCGCGGGGTCGCCCGCTAAGCCGCAAACCCTCTAAAATGCGGGACCGCAGCCGGCCTCGCACTCCCCCACCACCTCATTTCTCACCCCCGTGCAACGACACCCCCGCCCGCCGCCGCCCCGAGCGACAGCAGCTAACTTTGTAGCCCAAATTAAACGGTTCGCCATTAGGGCGCTTGGCTGCCTTTCTGGAAAACTAACCTGCCGAGTGGATTAGGGAAGGAGCCCGTTTAAAGGTTGCCGCGGAGGGAAACCGCCGTGGGGGCTGAGCTCGCCCGCGGGGTATGGCACGCTGTGACGGGGAAAAGTGGATTCCCGAGCAGCCACAGCAGCAGCAGGGGAAAATGCCGAAATAACTGGGCTACGCGGCGCTCGGCGACACCCGTCCCCTCCCGCGGGGACCGGCCGCGACCCACGCCTTCCGCTGGTTGCCCTTGCCCTCCCGGGACGGTCCCTACGCCGGCCCTCAGGAACCCGTCCCTGCCGCAGGCGGGTCACACCGCGTGTCCCGTGTGTCGTCCCCCCCACGCCATCCGGTGTCCCTTGGGCAACCGCAGCGCCGCTGAGAGCCCGGTGACCTTGGCCGGGGGCTGGCGGGATCCCCCGCGGCTGCCCACGCGTGTGCGCGCCGTCAGACGGGTCGGACGGGTGGGGAGGCGGAGGGCAGGGCGGCGGGCGAGGCATCGATTTGCGCTGGCCCGCAGGGATTAGCGCAGCCACCAGCAGCAGCAGCAGCAGCAGCGTGGAGTTTCCAGCGCCTTGTCCGCAGTTTCAGCTTGTTTTTCTTCCTAATTATTTTTTAAAGACTCGATGACTTCTCTGTGTGGTTTTTTTTGGGTTTGGGTTCTTTTTTTTGTTGTTGTTGTTGGTTGGTTGGGTTTTTTTCTGGTTTTGTCTGCTCTGCGCTGCAATGGGGATTTTGAGCTGTAGAACCCGAAACCAGGAACCGTGACTAATTTAGGGNAGCGATGATGAGGTTTATCATTTGAACGCTGATGAATTCAGGGAACATGAGAGCTGCAATTGACATTCCTAAAAACAATTAAATCGGTGGGGAGTACTGCCGGAAAATCGATACGGCCCAATGTAATACGGTTTGACTATAAACAAATTCCTGCTGCAGTAATAAAACCACGAAGTGCGTGTGAAGTACGGTGATTCCCTGTCTG
>VXBH01007431.1:31282-42882 GCA_013400035.1 Rynchops niger
GGAGGGGAGAAAAGTCTCTGCTGAAATACTTTGGGCGGGCTGCGCCTTTGCCAGGAAGGGTCTTAGCTCCGGGTCTTTTGTCTTGGGGCCTTCGCCTGCGTCCTCCGGGGTGGCTGGCGGCTCTCCCGGGAAGATCCTCCGGGAACAGCGCCGGGGAGTCCCGGGCTGCCGCCACAGGCAGTAGTGCCCCGGCCCCCCCTGCTACCAGCGCCCGGCCGGCACTGCTGCAGGCTCCCTCGCCTCCCGGTTCCCCTCTCCCGCCGCAGGAGCCGAAGGGCTCGGGGTGAGCCCTGCCCTGCGGAGTCCCCTCCTGCCCGCGCCGCCCCTTCGCCTGGTGAGCGTGACAGTGGCCCGAGGAGGGGGTGTCCCTCGCCAGCCGGGGTGCTCCCCTCCACCGGCCATCCCGGAATAGGGGCCGGGGGGCAAAGCCGGTAGCCGAAGAGCTACTTTCAGCTGTCCGCTCCCCGCGCCCGGCAGGACCGGGACGAAGCAGCCAGGCATGTGCGCTCCGGAGCCCCTGGCACCTCTCCGGGCTGCCTTCCCCCGGGACACCGGGCAGCGCCACGTCCCCCGCGGGCACTGCCAGCGGCTCTGGCGTGAGACGAGCCCGCACTTTATTTTTTCCAGCATCCCTTTCCTCACCCCCCCGCCCCAGTCGGGACCGAGCCAGTGTGTATGTGCGAGGGGAGGTTATCGCCAGTCCGAGTCATTATTTCCAGGCCGGCTGCCGGGAGAGTATCTCCCAGGTGGAGCCGGTGCGGGCGGCCGGTACCCGGGGAGACAAAGGCGGGAGCCCGGGCTGCGACCGGAGCCCCGCGGCGCGGGCAAGTGCGGGGGGGGCTGCCGGGCTGGGCTCGGCCGAGGCCGTGGGGTGCTGCCGCCGCCCCGGGGAGCGCGGGCTGGGTTTTCCGAGCGCGTCTTTCCAGTTACATTGAATGCACTTTTAGGCGATTGTTTTCCCTTTCCACTTGTTTGTCTCCTGCTAGCCTCGTAAACTGCCTCATGATTTATTACCTAGGCTAAGTGCTTAATTTGTGAATATGAAACAGATTAAAAGGAGATCGGCGTATTTTAGCAGGCAGGCCAGAGCAAAGCCCGGCAGCTGTTTCGAGTTTGTAGGCATCTCCAACCTCGTGTTAAGCAGGCGAGCCTGCTAGTGATCAAGGGGGTATCCCCGGGCTCTCTCCGAGAGGCCCACCGCCGCCGGCTCCCGGTGCGCACGGCTGGCGCGGAGACCGGCTGCGGGATGGACGCTGTGGTGTTTAGTTTTTGGAGGGGACGCCGATGCCTTCCGTCGAAGCGACAACCCTCGGCTGTGGGATTCGGGACCCGCTGCGGCCCCGCGGAAGGCGGGCTCTGCCGGCGGAGGGCCCAGCAGGCACGCAGAGGGTTAACGACGACTCTGCCCTCTCCTTCAAAGGACTCACTCGAGATAGAGTAAATACGATCGGGGCGGGGGGGCAGAGGGGGTGCCGCTCAGGCCACATGATGCAAAAGTAAGACAAGCACACTCCGGAGAACAAAGGCTTCCTACCCCCTTCCTCCCCCTCCCCCCCAAATCTGTCTTAATTCTGCAAGTAAACTTGAGCAGCTATAAAACAAAGGGGAACGATGGAAGTTACAGCCAAGGGACAATCAAAATAAATACCTTTGATGCAGTCCAAGCTCTCACTCGGTATTTTCTGGAGCCCCCCGTCGCCCTCAGCCAGGCGGGACACCGCGGGCTCTCCCCCCGACAGGACTGACGTGCACCGCCGGGGTTGTGACTCGGGCCGGTTTAGGCCACGTCCCGCAGCCCAGGGAACACCCGCTGCCCCGGGCCAGCACCACTTCGCAGCGCTGGGGGAAGCGGGCCGGGCCCGGCCGCGCCGTCGGGGCCGGGGTCGGCAGCTGCGGGGCCGGGCTGCCCCGCGTGTCCCACGGGGCTACCTCGCCGGGAGGACTGCGGAGCCGAGAGGCGACCTGGTGAGCCGTGCCCGAGTCCCCGAGGAGGCTGTGAAGCACGGCGTGGGGCAAGGAGCGATAATCTGGCCCCGCAGCGAGCCGTGGCCTGGCCTCGGGGGAGCCCAACGGCAGCCAGCCGGGGTGGTTTGCCCCCCGACCCGATGGTGGCTCCGGGTCATGCAAGTGACACCTCCCTTTCTGCAATCCCCTGCTCCAGACTGTCCTGGGTTTGCAGAGCAGGCCAGCTACTTTCATGCTTGTCACCAGCACCCTGAGGCAAATCCCAGCCCCAGTGCCCCACAGAGCCCGCCTGCTCCCTCTGCGTCCTCTTCTTCCTTGTCCAGGAGGAGCTTTTAACGCATTGAGGACAGCAGGGGAAGCGAAGGGGGAAAGCAGCGAGCCAGCAGCCTGTGCAGCCGAGCAGACAGCGAGACCTGATGAGTACAAAGCGCTGTTCTGAAGCCCAAAAGCCAGAGAGAGGCAAAAAAATCTATAACCCGCCCTGTGCCTCTGAGCACTGCTTAAGAACCAGGAGCAAGAGTACCGTGTCACTCTAGCCAGAACACAGGGAACGGGGCTGGCTAGGAGGAAAATTACTTGTGCCCTTGTTGCACTTCAAGCGGTTGCTCTGGTGCTGCAGACGCGGCTGGTGTCGGAGCTGTGGAAGGAGTGGGAGATGGGGACAGACCCTGGGCAGAGCACGGGGACGAGGTGTGCAGTGGCACATGTCTGGGCAGGCTGAGCCCCAGTCTGCCGGGGAGCGGGAGAGCAAAAGAACACGTACAAGGCATTCAGAAAGATCCCTATGTGTGTGCACGCGTGAAGATGTCAGAGTAACTCTTGTCTGGGGAAAGCTGAGTATAAGCCGTGTCTGGGAAACAGTCCTGTAGATACATGTGAGTGAGGGCTTGGGGACACCCCCTCCCACGGCAAGGAAGCACCTGAAGGAAGAGTGCAAGAACGAGACAACAGCGGATATGTGTGCGTCTACACAACTGTTTCAGGTTGGCTTGAGACAAGGTCCTTCTTCTCTATTTGGGGCAAGGTTTGTGGCAAACCAATGCTGGAACCCATTTCCCAGGGGCCTGATGGGGTTTGGGTGTAGTTGACAGGTCCCTGCCTTGTGACAGGAGAGAGATTGCATAGGTATTACACACCACCGTTGTTTCTAGCCCTGGGCCTTGTTGTTCACTGACTGAAGGTAGGACTGAAACTTTTGAGCCACCTGAAGAGCAGTAGGCAAAAATGGCCCCAGGGTCTTCACACCTCCCTCTGGATCCTGCACAGAGCTGTTCTCTCACTAGGTACCTCCAGCATTTTAGCAGGCAGAGAAAAACACAGGCTTGTGTCATGATGATAAGATACAGTGCTTTTGTCCTCAAGCAGTTACAGGAAACTGGAAAAAAAAAAGACAATGGCAATGGAAAAGGGAAAAAACCCTTTCCAACTTGTTGGCTTGGCCTTTGCAGTCATCCGTACTTCAGGGAGGGCTATGACCACAACGTTAAGCTTTGCTTATGCTACTGAAGTTCCCCCCGCTAAAAGTCACCTGGTCCCTCGAGCGCTCTTGTAAAGCACTCCAGGTCCCCATAGAAAATGGTTTGCGTGTGCTTAAAACTATGTGAATTGGATTTGCTTCCAACAGTGCATAATGCCAGTTTCAGCCTGATCCTGTCTGGCTTTCACTGAATTAACGCCTGGATGCATCTAAGTCCAAATGTCTCCAACCAAAGTGGTTCAGATAGTCCTCCCGCTGCTGTCCCTTGCTGCCCCGAAGGCATTTTAAAATCTTCTTGGAAGTGCTTTTACATGGCGGTGGCTAAGCCTCAGAAACAAAGAGGTGGAGAACACTACTAAAGCAGACCTGGCAAAGCCTGGTGGCTTGGAGTAGTTGGCAGGGACACCAAAAGGTATGAAATCTGCTTCAGTGTGGAGCACAGGTGCACCCCAGGCTCCGTCCATATCCCCGGCCCTTTCCTGCTGGCAGTAGCCGGCTGCAGGTGCCCCATCCCCACCAGCCCACAGCCCTTCTTGCAGCTGGGCTTACATGTTTGACATTTGCCCAGTAACCGTTTGACAAGTCGCAACGTCTCTCTTTGTCACTGCTTCCTAACATCTCGCTGCCTCCAGAACGCTCCCAAGAAGGGGAAAACTGATTTCAAAAGTCCTGCCCTGAGACCTCTTAAAGACCTCTCTACATGACCATCTAAATGATGTCTTCATATTCTTATAGCCTCTGTTTATGCTGCCTGTCTGGGCTCTGTTTATGTTTGTAAGCTCTTCAGGGTATGACTCTGCCTGGCATCCTTTAATGTACTGTGGCTATCACCTAAACACAAAACAGCGTGGAGAAGTTTTGGACTAGGGTAAGGCTCAGGATGTGTAGAGATAAATGGGGGGATTGCCACATGATAAATTTCAGTGGTATTTTATCTTTCCAGGTTCGCAAGTATTGCATTACCTGACAGCAGCTTTAGCGTGCTGGGCACTCTGTGTGCACAGAAGGCAGATTGTTCCTGCCTGCCCAAAAAAGGGAAGCAAAACTGTAAAAACTACAACAGCAGATGACCAGGAGAGCGATGCCAGTGGTACTGGGAGGCAGGCAAGCTCCCAGCTTCAGCCGTGGGCTTCCTTTGCTGCGGCTCTCCCAGGCCACCGCTCCTAAAGCCAGTGTCCTGCAGTTAGAAGAGAACAGTGTGCGTTTGTATGCGTGTGTTCATGTGAATGTAATTTTGTTTCTACATAATGTGGATTATCTTTCTTTTAGCGGCAAATCCGTTCAGGGGTTTAGATAAAAAAGAGGAATCCTGCAGCCGTTCCCTCCCTGGGAAGGGGCACGTCTTCTGTTGCTTTCTCTGGTCCTTTTTCTGAGCAGTCCCCAAAATGCCCTTTTTCCTAGCTCAGCATCCAGTCTCGCCTTGAGAGCCTGCCCACCCTCAGGGCAAAGAGCTCTCACAGGGCAAACCGGGAAAACATGAGGAATGAGGCACAGCAGGCGAGGTGACTGGATGACTGGGAGGAGAAGGGAGCCGGGGTGTAAGGCTTAGAAGTACTCCCCAATAGCATTGCACTGGCTGGTGCTAGTGGGGGAGGGTTACACCCCCACAGCCCCCCAGGAAGCCCCCCTGGCAGGGAGATCTGGTGTGCCGTAGGTGCAGGACGCCTAATGGGCTCTCTTCTTCTGAACCCCGGTAGGACTGCTTGGCTTTGCGAAGTGTAAAGGCAACCTCGTCGGGAAAAAGAGCTCCATTGATTTAAATGCAAAATTACCCTCCCGCAGTTCTAATTTCCCAGGCGAGGGCTGCGCAGGCTCTGAAAACATGAAAGTTGTTGATGTATTGGTTCAATTAATTTTGAAAATAAGTTTGAGTGCCATTTGTTTCAAACTTGATAGGAAAGGGCGGTAGATTTTTGCAAGCAAAGACTGAGGTGAGCGTGAACGGGGTGTGTATTTCGCAACAGCCTTGAAAAGAGGGCTCAAATGAGGCGTTCATTTAGTACCAGGCCTCTGCGCAGCGATGAGTGAGACCCGCGGTGAAAGAAAAAGACCTGAACATCTGTATTTGCTAAGTGGCACCGGCAGCAGTCAGCCAGCTCGCAGAGGAGAGCAGACAAGCGGGTGTGAGGCCCAGCGGAGACCACTGGGTCCCTGGTGCTTTTTAAAAGGAAATAATAGCTTGTGGGGCAACCCTTTCTGGTGGCCTTGGCTCCCGTGACCCCCCTCTGATGTATGATATTTAAACAAGGAAATGTCAATATTGGTTTTCCACATACAGCCTCGTTCTGCTCTCCATGAAAACTAATGACAGACCCCTCGGAGAGTTCTCAGAGGAGAGCAGACCCCAAAACAAGTCGCTCAGGCCCCAGGTACAGTTAGGTGCAGCAGCCTGGAAGGAAGGAAGGAAGAGCAGGTTGTCATGAGCAGCTGGGTAACGCGCACTCGCAGGTAAATTAGAAAGAAGAGAGGCAATCCCGTCCTGCGGTACACAGTGCCTCAAAGCTGCAGGTCTGATGGTTTGAATGATTATTGCTTTTTAAAATTATAAATTGCATTTTGGTACAGCGAGTGAGGATAATGTGCTGCTTACTAGAATTAAGTGCAACTCAAGGGTGTTTTGTTACAACAAAGGTGACTTCTCTGCGCTCGCTTTTTCATGGTCGAGGCTAACGGAGAATTTGATTTGAGCCTGATGGCTATCTAGCGGTGGTTTTGGAAAGGAGTGATGCCAATTGTATGAAAAGATATCCATAACTGGGCCATCAGATATATCTTTTGATATACGTGTCCTCTGAGGTAGGAAAGTGTAAGTCATAGGAAGAGAGGGCAAGTGCGTCTGACTCATAGTAAAACGAGGGCACATGGTAAGTATAAATGCAGGGAGGGCCGATACTAGGAGGACATGAAGGCTGTGTCATGTGTCATTGTGGGTAATTTAAGCTTAAAAGGGCAGTTGTGGTGTGACTGCTGGCACAGAACTGTGAGGTGGGGAATATACGCAAAAGCAACTTAACCCTTAATCCTGCGCTGCCCTCCTCTTGGTGCTGGTTTATGCAGGCTGGGCCTCCCTGGGTGTAGGAGTAGCAGCTTCAAGGTCCTCTAACATAATGTGAACTACGTTACAGCTCACCCCAGGGTAAAAAGCATAGCTACACAGGCTTTACCCTGTATTGGCACCATGTCCCTGGGGGCAGTGGCAGAAGAAGTAAGAGTCCCTTAATCAGCTCTGCACAGATGGAGAATCACTCCTATATGGGGAACACCTTTCTCAGGCAGGTTGTCGCTGCTTTCCCACTAGAAGGTGCCCACTACGCTCGCCCAGTCTCCAGCCTGTGCCACGACCTCTGTTAGGGCAGAGATGTTGGTGGGAACAGCCTGGGGAACTGAGCGAGCTAGAAGATGCTGTGGGGCAGTCTGTTTGCCATTGATGGGAAAAGCACCTTTGGTCTGCTGCATGACCATGACATGATGATTAATGTGAATCTCCAACTAGGACTATGGAAAATGACCCCTCATTTGGGAGGAAAATAAGTAAGGGAGTGTTGCTGAGGTATGAGTCCTGCTAGGAAGCACAGGGGTTGTATCTGAAGCCGAGGCCCAGCCATTTCCAAGACCGTGTCTGTCCTATGTGATTTTCTGCTTTTGAGGACACAAATGATACGGAAAGAGATCTTTGAGGCACAGACTGTTTCACCATCATTATACGAGGCCCAGCACAACACAGTCCTAGCTACAGTGGAGGCTTTAGGAAGCCAGTCTCACCCAAATAATGCAGGGCATCTCGGCTACAACTCAGGCCACCTTTCAGGCAGAGCAGAGTTCAGGCTTGCAGCACCCAGTGCAATGGCACTTACTGCATGCAGCGATTCCTGGTGTAGCTTGAGAAGATCAGAGGTTGGGAAGGTACTGGAGCAATGCAATTAGTGCTTCTGTAACACATGGACCTTGGTCCTCAGAGATCCTGCAGTTCCACACTGCCTTTGCACAGCAAGGCTATCTCAGAAGCTGAGACAGACTGAAAAATGGATGGGCATCACCAGGATGGGCAGAGGAAGGGTAGCTCCTATTTTATGTCAGAGGATACTTTTCATCTGGTACCTAGTGGGACAGCTCTACCCTGCTTACTGTCCATCTTTTGGAGCAGAGGTTCATATGAAGGTGGATGGGGAATGGGCTCAGGTGTGAAAGCAGACCGTTTGCCATGGTTGAAGAATCCCTCGTGGAAGCTGCCTGTGAACTATCTGGGGAGGAGCGTCTCAAAACTGAGCCCCACCATGGCCGCTGACTGAACTAGTCTGAGTCTTGCTGGGACTTAACTGGGGGCTTTGGCATTGCAGGAGAGGAAGAGGGAATGGTGCAGTGGAGCTCTGTGTATGCACTTCTCTGTTAGTGCACAGCCAGGGCTACTGCCATTGTGAGAATATGCAGCAGTTGCTTCTTGCAGACAAAAGAAAAAAAAAAAAGGAAGCCCTACTGAACGCTAGGGCTGGTGGAACACTGAAAAAGCCCCAGCTAGAAAAACTAAGCTGGCTCTGCAGTTTGGTCAACCCATGCTCAGCGTTGTGAATTTGATGAACAACACCAGTCTGCATGAAGACAGGCGACTTTTTAAATGGGGTTTTAATAAAGTCAGTACTGCTAAGGCTATCTATAAAGGTAATCTGCATAGGGTTTTAAACAAGTAAACTTAATGATGCCATTAACGCTTCTGACAAGAATGAGACCATTGCTGGAATACTGTGTCCGGCTCTGTTGTGGTGTTTGCATGTTAAAAGTGCATTGGCAAATTAATACAGGATCAGAAAAGAGGCACAAGAGTGATTTAAGGTCTGGGAATCGCATCTTATTGCAAAAGACTAAAGAAATCCCATCTATTAATTTATCCAAGAGGAGGCTACGACTTGGTTTGATCATAGTCTTTAAGTGCCCTAAGTGTCTCTATGGGGAGATTTCTGATAGTGGAGATCTCTTTAATGTGGCAGACAAAGGCATAATGAGATCCTATGTTGGAAAATGAAGCTGTATGAATTCTGAGCAGAAATAGGTGCATTTTTTTCAAACTGGTGAGGGGACATAACCACTGGAACAACGGAGGCAACAGTGGGTTTTCTGTTACTTAAAAGTCTTCAGAGCAAGATTGGATGCCAGGCTAAAAGCTCAGCCAGAATTTATGAGTCTGATACAAGAACGCCTGGCTGAAATTCACTGGCCCATGATACGTAGCAGGTCAGACCAGCTGATCACAATGGTCCGTTCTTGCTTTAAAAAAATGTATGAATTAGGTATTTCAAGTCCCCTGAGCCCCGATATTACTGGAGGTCTTGAAGGAATGCATTATAACCTGTCATAATTTAATAGTAAGCAAGGAGGGGGATTGCTGCCTTTTTTTTTTTTCATTAATAAAACTTCTTTTCCAAGAGCTTGTTAGGCACCAGAATTAAGCATCCGTTAACAAACATGACAACATTTTTAAAACAGTTCAAATAATTTGCCTTCTTCCGTTTGCTCAGCTTTGTTTTGCAGCAGCACAATTTCATTAATGCTGCACCTACCAGTGCTTCCCTAGATGAAATTGCAAATTCCAGCAAAATAAAATAAGCAACCTACATATTTAGGGTAGCTCCTTTACTCCATGCCCTCCTTCACCTGCATTCCTTCGTCTCACAGACACGTAGCAGGCTTTCTCTCTGCACCATACATGAGCAGAGCAGGGAAGAAGTCCATCCATTTTCTAGCCCAGGCCCCTGGGATAGGTGGGAATCCACTGTCTGTCACAGGAGTGCTTGGCCTACAGAGCTCCCGGCTTGTCTGCATCGGAAAGGGAAAAGGTATTAAGGAGACACCTCGTATTCCTGAAATTATGCAAGCTACTAACCTCCTTGAGGTTTCTTAAAATGGCCTCCAGTGAACGGTCAGAATGTTTTTCTTACACCGGAGTAGTTTTCAAGACAGCACAAACTTTGTTAATATCTCTTCGAATGGGGGGAAAAAAAAATTAAAAAAAAAAAACAAACCCAAAAATTCCATTCATGGCTCTCGGGAGTCTTGAAAAATCATATCCACGGTTGCGCGGCCACATTAAACCTATGATACATTCGGTGCCTCGTTAGTCTCAGTTATCAAACCTGAGACAAGAAGGTGGCAAGGAGCGCAACAAAAGATGCAGTTTCAAGTCGCTCGGGGGGGCTGCGCTCCCGTCGGCGGGAACCCTCACCCCCTCCCTCCGCTTCGGCTTCTGAACCCCGCCGCGTTTGATATGCAGGCAGTGAATCAGCGGGACGAGGCAGCGGGGCCAGGCGAGCTGCTCGGCGGGGCGGCCGGGGCGGGGGATGCCGCTGCCTCCCGGGGAGCGGGCGGGGAGGTCGGCGGGGAGCCGAGCAGCGAGGGGAAAGATGGTGGGGGGAGGAAGGTGAACCCGGAGCCGAGCGGGGCACAAACCCATTAGTCGCACATAACTCGGGAAGACGCTCGGCCTCGCCATGACAACCGGCGGCCCAGGCTGCTCCCACGTCCCGCCGCCTTCGCCCCGGGAACCCCTTTTCCTTCCCCCTTTCCCGGCGTTTGGGGAATGCGGGGCTGGAGGGGCGAGCCCGGTGCGGGTAACAAAAGGGGATGAAAGGAGCTCTGTAGTTCACTTTACACGTCCGAGAGGCATTTTCATGCTTCGTAATGAGAAGGGATCATTCCGAGGAAGTTCAGATCAAAGGGGAGAGCATCCCGGGCATTTGCATACTCGCCAGATTTCGGAGCACGGGGCAGACGAGTGGCGACTGGCCAACCTGGGCACAGCACCGGGGGCACTGGCGAACCTGGGCACCTCGCCTCGCTCGGGGAGGACCGGCGAGAGGGGAGGCTGCAGAGCCTGTCCCCGCGGGGAGACAGCGAGGCCTGCCCCTTCAGCGAGGATACGGAGGCCGCGGGGCGCCGGGCGGGATGCTGGGGCACGGCTCCGGTGCCCGACGGCAGGGAACTCGCGGAGGGAGGGGGCCAAGCCGTGCCCGGGTCCCCGGGGGTCTACCCCTCCCGCCCCCGCTGCTGCCGTTGTGAAGGTGGTGCCGGTGGGGATCGGCTCCCTGCTCCCACCCGGCGACATCTGCGCCGCGGAGCCAGCACGTCGCCTCCCCGGGCGGCTGGCGGGTGGCTCCCGGCCCGGCGGCTCGCACCGCCACCAGCGAGCGGGGATAAAGGGATTAAACGGCACGCTCGCTCCGCCGGGCGGGGGAAGGGGGGGGAGGTACTTGGCCGGCTCCAGCCTCCCGCTCCCCCCACACGCCTCCCCTGCCGCCTGCACCCTCGGCCCCGCGGCGCTGCCCCCGGCCCCGGCAGCGGGGAGGCACCGGGCGCGCCCGCGGTGGCTCATTGTTCCCGTAACCAGCCGGGGCTGCCGCAGGCGGCCGCCGTGCTCGGGGCGACCGGGGCTCGCCGCCGCTGCTGCTAGCGGGGAGGGGATGCCCGGGGACACCCTTTCGCAGCCATTTTAAAGCGGCAAAGCTGGCGTCTCGCCGCGGGTGACCCGCTCCTCCCCCCCTCTCCGCCGAGCCCATCCCGCGCCCGGACGTGGCTCCCGGTGATGCGGGGTTCCCACCCCAACCCCCGCCGCCCCGTAGCCGACACCGCCCGCACACGCCCCGCACCTGCGGTCCCCGGGCGAAACCCCACCCCGCCGCTCCGCGGGGACACCGTGTTCGCCCCAGCCCTGTCCCGGGGATGCGGACAGCCCCGGCCCCAGCCCCAAGCTGGGATGCAGCAGGACCCTACCCCAAGCCCCAGGCTGGGGTGCAGTCTCCTTCGGGGAGGCTTCTCCCCCGCATGGCCGGGCCCGGGCGGGCTGGCTGGGGGCCAGGGAGGTGAGGTTAGCCTCGGAGCTAGCTGGCGGATGGCATGTTATTGTGAAAAGCGAGCGGGGAAAGCAAATAGGAGCATGGCACCGTATAGGCTCGCCACGTGACCGAAATGTGTTTATCTCGCCCCGGAGAAGCCGGGCTGCCTGCGGGGGCCAACGTTGCTTTCAGGGGCATAGGCACAAGTTCCCCTGGCTGCGGACGGGGCTGGGCCCTGCGAGAGAGCAGAGACCACTTCTGTTTGCTTTTGCTGTCGCTTCGGCTCTTATCATTTGCCTTGTCATTCATCATCAACCTCTCCCGGTCTCCCTCCCTCC
>VXBH01007432.1:1244-11359 GCA_013400035.1 Rynchops niger
TGGCCTTGGCCCATCGATCCAGCCTGTCCAGGTCCCTCTGTAGAGCCTTCCTACCCTCAAGCAGATCAACTCTCCCACCTAGTTTGGTGTCGTCTGCAAACCTACTGAGGGTGCACTCAGTTCCCTCATCCAGACCATTGATAAAGATATTAAACATAACTAGCTCCAAAACTGAGCCCTAAGGGACATCACTGGTGACCGTCCGCCAAGAGGATTTCACCCCATTAATCACGACTCTCTGGGCATGGCCATCCAGCCAGTTTTTAACTCGGCAAAGAGTACTCTTGTCTTTGCCATGATTCGCCAGCTTCTCCAGGAGAATGCTGTGGGGGACGGTGTCAAAGGCCTTACCAAAGTCCAGATAGACAACATCCACAGCCTTCCCCACATCCAGAAGGTGGGCCACATGGTCATAGAAAGAGATCAGGTTGGTTAAGCAGGACCTCCCTTTCCTAAACCCCTGCTGGCTGGCCCTGATCCCTTGGACACCCTGCACTTGCTGTGAGACCTCACTCAAGATGATCCTCTCCATGATCTTTCCTGGTACCGAGGTCAGGCTGATAGGCCTGTAGTTCCCTGGATCCTCCTTCTGAACCTTCTTGCAGATGGGCGTCACATTAGCCATAACATAGACCTCTTCAATCTAATAGATACAGCTGTAAGTCTAAGTCATTAAAAGTGCATAAACTGAGAACTGAGAGCAGAAATAGGAAATTTTTTTATTATAAGAGAAATTAATCTCATTGTTTACCACATTTAAATTTGGAATTAGAGTTTTCAGCTCAAATTTGGATGTTCTAAGATTCCTGTCATAGTTAAAACTTGAACTAATGCAAGGAAATCATATGACTTATTGCAGAAGCACAGAATCGGAGAATGTTAGGGGTTGGAAGGGACCTCTGGAGATCATTATCTAGTCCAACCTCCGTGTCAAAGCCGCTTCACTCAGAGTAGGCTGCACAGGATCATGTCCAGGTAGGTTTTGCATATCTCCAGAGGAGACTCCACCACCTCTCTGGGCAGCCTGTTCCAGTGCTCTGCCACCCTCAAAGTAAAGAAGCTTTTCCTCATGTTCAAATGGAAGTTCCTTTGTTCCAGTCTGGCCCTGTTCTCTTGATGTCATTGATGAATATGTTGAACAAGACTGGACCCAGTACTGATGTCTGGGGAACACAGCTAGTTACAGGCCTCCAACTAGACTCTGTGCTGCTGATCATGACCCTCTGAGGTCTGCCATTCAGCCATTTCTCAATCCATCTAACCCACAATTCCCAAGCTTACCTATGAGGATGTTATGGGAAATGGTGTCAAAAGCCTTGCTGAAGTCAAGGTAGGCAACGTCCACTGCTCTCCCCTATGGTATGACTTATGATACATCAAAGGATTTTTGCAATCCTTGTATCCAGTAGATAAGCGAATCATAAAAAATGTCATTATAGCACTGACAAAACTTTCTACTTTCCGTTCAACAGAATATATGTGTTACTGTTCAGCATTTTCTTCATAATTGCTGCTTCTAATTTCTGAAAGCTCTCAGGAATAATCAGTTGAGATCAATTAATTAACCCTTTAATTTTGGACAATACTTCATCTATAATGGTACCAGATATGATCTGCCACTAACCTTAAAATACTAAATAACAAAAAAATAGGAGGGGGGGTGTGTGAAGACAAAACCTCCAGTATACTTCAGAGAGGAAAATAAAGGTAGTGCTGCACAACTGTGTACACAGTTACACATTTGTTTCACGTCTCACTTTTTAGTGTTGGTAACACACTGGAATTACTGTATCTGAGATGGTAACTGCCTTCCATGCCACAGAGTCTTAGTATTGCTAGTAACCTATAATAACACAATAAAAGAAATCTTAAAAACAAGGTTATAATGAAAATTTATATAGAATGTCTGTATTTTAGCAACTGCCTTGAAATATTTGCCAGGAATTGTAGCTCCAAAGTGAATTCAGGACTGACTGAACATAACATTTTAAGCAAAAAAATTGGAGTTTTCAAATTTGAATGTTAGATATTTAAGCTGCAGTCATCTGTCCTTCCTTAGGCATCTAGCTCTGCTTAAAGCATTTTAGTTATAATACTAAGACCTAGAGAACCATCATCATCAGATTTCTTTTATCTTTATTAATATAAGATAACCAAATGTCGAAGAGGTATTTTTTTTTTTTTCTCAAGTATTCAAAATATTTTAATAAGGCTTTACTTTTTCTTTTGCTATATAGGCACTTATGCATTTTCAGCTTAGAATTTTACATATTACACTCCATGTGTAATCTCTTTTAACTTTCCATTTGAAATCTCAGTTCTAAGTATTCATGGCTAAAATCATCAGCACTTCACTTTGATCTCCACTCCATTGCTTTTGATAGGTAAAAACACTCTCTCCAGCAGTATGACTGTAAAATCTGCTGCCTCAGAGGTGTAGTTCCCGCATACAGTCAAGCAGCACCCTTGGGGAATGTTTAGTTGCCATGAGCAAATCATGTCCTTTAAGATACCCCTACTGATTGAGAGCAGTACTCACTGATCTTTCCTACTGGGATGTTTCTAGATTTTTTATCTTTCCTTAGCAGTCTAGTGTTGTAATGCATAGGCAGTAAAAGGAGACAGAAAATAAAGGTCCCTGTGAAAGGAACAAAAACATTTGTAGACCTACTGTGGCGAAAGGATAAAAGATCCGCTAGTACAAAGAGACAAGTGGTGAACCCCCATCACTCATCCAGCTACCGTCTCATTTTACTCTCCCCCAGACACTTTTAAAAAATATTTCTTGGGGATTCGGTTGTAAACCAGAATTTATATTGTGGAACAATGTGTCTATATGTTTTATTAAACAGCAAAAGCAAGACAAATCAGAATGTGAAAATTCAGTCAACCAGAATTTCAAAGGGGGCTAAAAGGCAACCTCCAATGTTTGCATGCACAATTTTATGATGAGAAGTCACTTGAGCACACATGATGCTTAAATTGATGCCTTACATTAAAGCTTCATGAATTTATACTTGGGTAGAAGAACAGCTACATTTTTAGTATTTCAGCCAATTTATAGATATATTTTTGCAGCATTTGGTAAGCATTTTTCCCAACTAAACATATAGAATATTTTAATTTGGTAAAGTTAGGAATTCTATGCGTAGAATCCAGCATAAACTCATGATCTCAGCAAACCTTTCCCTTGTCAATAGCGTCCTAAGACTGCATTGAATAGTTCATGTACTAATTCATACTAATTCTCATTAACGCATCACCTTCCTTAGCACATTAATTATGCCTTTCACCATATAACCCGATGTAAAAGACACTATGAAAGGGAAATGAGTGAGTAAACCTAAGATGCAAACTTATCTGGAAGAGTGAGATTTTGAGGAATATGAACACCATGGGGAACCAAATTAGGCTCCAGACTGTAGACATGCCAATTTAAACCTAATACAGGTTTAACAGGCAAACCAAGTGTCTAAGGCCCTACTATACTATAATGTATATATAAAGTGGGATTCAATTGCCTAAACATACTGCTATTTCACCTTTCAAGTGCTATTTCAGCTTTCTAGGTGCTTGAGATATCCACATAAGCCTGGCAGGTATGATACAGGATTAACAGCAGACGTGCAGTCATCTGGACAAGCACCTAGGAACAAATAGGATATACTAAGCCGCACAATGTTGCGACCATGCCTATTCTTAAGGAACTGAATCCACATCTAGACCTTCATTGAATATAATGGAAATTTAGTAGCCTCTTTCACATACTAGCTTTTAAATTTAGATGCCAAAATTTGTATGTCTATAGTCTGGATCTGAATCCAGACCAGATCTTGGTTGCACATACATTAGTTTCTAAAGTAATTTCAAATGATCAGTAGTATTTCACCCAGCTTTCAGTCAATACTACAGAAGGGGCAGGGTATCTTTTAAATCTTCAGTCATGTCTGTCATTTCTGTATGCCTGACTTGAGTACCCTAGAATCTCAAACTAGGGAGCTACGTTCTTGGAACTGCATTGTATGGTGTACACCAGGGGTCAATACTAGATATGATCTTGTTTAACATCTTCATTAATGATCTGTATTATAGGGCAGAGTTCACCCTCAGCAGGTTGCTGATGACAGAAAGCTGGGAGGAGTTGCTGATACTACCGTCCAGAGGGACCTCGGCAAGCTGGAAAAATAGGATGATAGGAACCTCATGAATTTCAAGTGCAAAGTCCTGCACCTGGTGAGGAACAACTCGAGCACCAGTATATGCTGGGGACTGTCTTGCTGAAGAGCAAGCTTGGCAGAAAATGTGGATAGTAAGTTGAACATGTGCCAACCATGTGCCCTTGTCACAAAGAAGGTAAATGGGCTTCATTAAGAGGAGTGTTGCCAGCAGGTCGAGGCAGGTGATCCTTCCCTTCTACTCAACCCTGAAGAAGCCACACATGGACTACTGTGTCCAGTTCTGGACTCCCCAGTACAAGAGAAACATGAAAGGGTCACAAGGATGATGAAGGGACTGAAGAATCTCTCCTATGAGCAAAAGCTGAGAGAGCTGAGACTGTTCAGCCTAGAGAGAAGGCTCGGGGGGAATACTACTGATGTATATAAGTACCTGAAGAAAGGGTTGATAGAGGACAGAGCCAGGGTCTTTTCAGTGGTGACCAGTGACAGGACAAGAGACAATGAGCACAACCTGAAACACAGAAGGTTCTGTCTGAACATCAGGAAACACTTTTTCAGTGTGAGGATGACTAAGCAGAGGTTGCCTAGGAATCCTGTGAAATCTTATTCTATGGAGATATTTAAAAGTTGTCTGGATATGGTCCTGGGCAACCGGCTCTAGGTGCCCCTGCTTGAACAAGGTAATTGGACCAGGTGACCTGCAGAGGTGCCTTACCATCTCAGTCATTCTGTGATTTTGAGAATCGTGTCCAAAATATATTTTCAGCTTTGTATTGTATATCCATTTGCTAACTGTACTTTTCCATGTCTAGGTTTGATTTGCCACAATTGAAAATTAACAGGAGAGTGACTACATTCCTCATTTCAGATGCACAACAGTTCAAACAAGAGAGAACTATGTGATTCCAATCAAGGAGTAGGAGTCTCATGTCCTTATTTATCTTTTGCCCCTGATCTCAGAGATGTAACATGTAGGATATGCCCCAAATCCAGCAAGGCCATAGGCATCTAGAATCTAGGAATTACAGATCAAACCATAAAATATAAATCTTATCTAAGTTTAGAGCATGGAAACTGATTCCTAAAAGTACATTTGACATTTCATGCTGATTTTCTAACATTTTTTTTTTCCTCTGAAAACACTGTTGTGCTTGACCTTAAAGAAAAAAATGATTAAACTTTACAAAAAAATGCAATATATGGTTAGAATTATTTATTTATTTATTTTAGAATAACAGTCATTAATATATAGGTAATAGTGATGAAAATAAATAATTTTACTTTACAGGAGGAAGTTAAACAGCGTATTATATGATCAGTATCCAAATTTTACCGTGAATGCTTTTCTGACCTTGAAAAATAACATCATTTGTTACTATTAAGCTGCTGGCAGAAATATTTACATGGCAGCTTGCATTTTGCAGTTCCAGAAGAATGATTTGGAGCTCAGTATATATGTTCTTTTTCTACTTCACTGACAATTAATAGGTTAAAAAAGCTCGGACCTTATTTGGAAACTTAATTTAGTAAATGCTATCACAGTAATCTTCCAGCCATATGTAGGGTGAAAATGTGTTTCAAGTTCTGCTTAGATTTTCCTGTGAAACAACATATTGGAAGATTCCTTTTTCTTATATCACAAATGAACTAATTAATCTAATAACAACACCCATTCATGCACATTATTGATATAGTAAAAGAAATATGATGATATTAATAGTAATATAACCTCTTTGGTATGTGTTTTCATTTTTTCTTGGATGTTTTACGAATTCTTAACTACTTCATTTATTATTTCAGAAGTACCCCAGTAATTACTTCTGTTCCTGGTAAAAGTCCTTAAGTATAACTGTATTTTGTGAAAAACTACATTTTCCTCTTTTTGATATGAATTTCACTGTCAGCATGTGTTCATCTGACAGAACACAGGACTACAACTAGGACTACGCCTGGGAGGCAAACCCATTACAATTACAAATCAAAACAATCCAATGTTAATGCATCTTGAAATGTACCTTCTTTAATATATTGGGAGTGGGAGTTAACTTCTAATTAGTTCTTAACATCTCTTTACATGTCAATCTTGTTTGCTACAAATTAAAGTCTTATTGACATAAGACTCCTGCTACTTTGTGAGCAATATCTTTACCTTTCTTTATAAATTTAAGTTGTATGTGTTGATTATGCAGATGTATGCTAGTTAGTACTTTGTGCAGTAGTTTTAATACCAAGCTTAAGCATGATTATATTATGAACTGAAATGTAAGGGCTACATAAATGATCAGTTTTGCATTCTCTTCTATATATTTTCCCTTTCCTTTCCTTTCCTTTCCTTTCCTTTCCTTTCCTTTCCTTTCCTTTCCTTTCCTTTCCTTTCCTTTCCTTTCCTTTCCTTTCCTTGCCTNTAATGGGTTCCATCCCCCCTTCTCTTCTCTTCTCTTCTCTTCTCTTCTCTTCTCTTCTCTTCTCTTCTCTTCTCTTCTCTTCTCTTCTCTTCTCTTCTCTTCTCTCCGGTATGTGATTAATTTTGAGGACGTAGAAATGTCAAGAGAAATCTTATCTACTCTCATATGAAGAAAAGTTGAACATAAAGATTAACACCACTGTTGAAAAATCTCTCTTCTATACAGATCAGACATTAGTCACACATCCCTCTTCATGCTCTTTCTTCCACACTTGTCTTGATCTGTTCCTAAGGGTCTAAGAAAAAACTGACAAACATTGATTTGCTTTTTGGAGGTCCCCCAGATCGGTTCATAGATTTTGGAAGCAATGTTGCTAAGGCTGACACTGATAACCCTAGTGTTACAGCCAAGTCCAACTGAGCTCTGTGCCTTTCTGAAAAGATCTACTGGCATCTATATAACATATGAACAGCATGATTTATTAGATTACACAAAGCAAATTTCTGTGCTCAAGCCATATCTCTGGTGCTCTGTCCTTTATTGCCAAGTCATTAACTTTTCTCCCTTAGTTTCCCATGAAGTACTTAACATCTGTGAAGTACAATATAAATGACAACAGGTGCCAAAACCACACATCGCCTGCAGCGTAGCTGGTAGCCTAAGGATTTGATTCACTCTTCTCTCTGTCTTAGAAAACATTTTTTATTGAAGACATGTTTCATTGTCTTGGAAATTTTACAAAGTGCAAGCCAGGTATAAGTATGTGCCTCATTGCCTTGTTCACAAGGAATCTAGCAGAACTGAAAGTTGTATTCATGATATTATTTTTGTAAAAGAAATGCAAAATTCTAATAGGACTTGCCAGGTCTGAACAAATCAGTGAATCCCTTCCACTGTCAGACTGGCAAAACACACACTGGTGTGATTGTAAAGACAGAAATTTGGCAACGGCAGTGAACAACTATTCTTCTGTTCTTTTACAGTGTTTTCTAACAAATTAGTATAGCTGTTTGCTTAACTATTTGAGCCCTATGTAGATAGCAGAATATCTTTTATGGGAGCTATTATATTTCAGCTTCAGCTTCTACAATGGAAGGAATCTTGATGGACTGACTGCTGATTTTTGTCTGGTTAAATCAGAAGATGATAAGTGCCTAGATACATTGACCTGTTACGATTAAAATGTAGAATGCTAGATATTATCTAGGGAAACAAACAAGCAAACAAAATAATAACAAAAAAATCTGACATTTAAACTTGGGATTTTTGTTTGGTTTTGGTTTTGTTTTAATCTTGGAAACCCAACATGAATACTAGCCAGCTATGTTTAATATCCTCTGACATACTTTGGGATTTGATTTCAAAANGCTCATAAAGATGTCAAAAACTAAAAAGGTTATGCTTTGGCTTCTAGCTATAACACTGTTAAGATTCAGACTCAGCATATCACACTCAAAAAAGTGAAGTGAAGATCCTGTATTCGAATTATTGAAGAAAAGTCAGTTTAAAAACCTTGAGAATGTTGGTGCAATGCAGAGAAATTGGAGTATTTGCTCTCTTACACTGAACTTTTTACCATAAATAAAATATGATCTCTTCTACAAAAGGATCATTGTACAGGACTCAACATACAGAAAAATGTAGTGAGTTTTCCTGAATATCCAGTATGGTATGAATTTGTCCTCACCTGCGTCAGCTGGAGGTTATGAGTTAAGTTGCTTGGTATAATTTGTTAAATAGTAAATTTGTTAATGGTATCTGACTGTTTTCAGGACTGATCAAGTAGAATCTGCAGAATACATTTTCTTGTAATAATGATATTATCAAAATTCCTCAAATAATATTTCTTCTTTTTACAATTCTTGGTTTGGTGCAACAATTTCATTATCTCTTCACAGTGTATTACAAAAAGGATAACTATAAGTCATCCATGAATCAGTATAGTCTACATCTTAGATGTATAGAATACCAAACATGAACTCTTAATATTCAATAATTGACATGAAGAACACTATGACGTGCCCAAATACTCAATTTTCTGTATAAGTAATTCCTCCCATATCACTGGAAACTTAGAGCTTTAAAAAATCCTCTTTCCACTCCTTTTTTTTTAAGTGTTGGAGGCAGCAAGACTAAAATAGACATACCTGAAGTTCATAGAATAATAGAATACTTGAGGTTGGGAGACGTGTTTGGAGATTGCCCAGTCCAAAAATCCTGCTTAGACCATGGTCAGCAAAATCAGGTTGCCCAGGGCAGTGTCCAGTCAGGCTTCCAATATATCCAGGGATGCAGACTCCACAAACACTCCAGGTAAACTCCAGCATGCAACAATTGCCTTCACTGTAAAAAGGACGTTCCATATGTTTAAACCGAGTTATTCGTGTTTCAGCTTGTGCTTNCAATATAAATGACAACAGGTGCCAAAACCACACATCGCCTGCAGCGTAGCTGGTAGCCTAAGGATTTGATTCACTCTTCTCTCTGTCTTAGAAAACATTTTTTATTGAAGACATGTTTCATTGTCTTGGAAATTTTACAAAGTGCAAGCCAGGTATAAGTATGTGCCTCATTGCCTTGTTCACAAGGAATCTAGCAGAACTGAAAGTTGTATTCATGATATTATTTTTGTAAAAGAAATGCAAAATTCTAATAGGACTTGCCAGGTCTGAACAAATCAGTGAATCCCTTCCACTGTCAGACTGGCAAAACACACACTGGTGTGATTGTAAAGACAGAAATTTGGCAACGGCAGTGAACAACTATTCTTCTGTTCTTTTACAGTGTTTTCTAACAAATTAGTATAGCTGTTTGCTTAACTATTTGAGCCCTATGTAGATAGCAGAATATCTTTTATGGGAGCTATTATATTTCAGCTTCAGCTTCTACAATGGAAGGAATCTTGATGGACTGACTGCTGATTTTTGTCTGGTTAAATCAGAAGATGATAAGTGCCTAGATACATTGACCTGTTACGATTAAAATGTAGAATGCTAGATATTATCTAGGGAAACAAACAAGNCTTTATGATATTATAGAATTTATGAGTAATGTTCAAAAATTTCATTTTTAAGCACTTTGTGAAATTGGTAGTGTCTGTGTTTAACTGGGTTCCATCACATAAAAAGACTGCTAAGCCACACACTAAATCTTAAAAGTACAATATTCTGTTGTAGGTTTAAAGATTTTTGTTTCTAACCTAGCTCATGGTTGTTTTCAAACTCTATTCTTTAATATGAAATTATTTTTTTCTTTTCAGAAACTTCCCAGGTTATTTCATATGAAATAAGTAACATTTGATAACTTATCAACACTATTTTTGTCACAANTTTGGAAACCCAACATGAATACTAGCCAGCTATGTTTAATATCCTCTGACATACTTTGGGATTTGATTTCAAAAAACCTTAAAGCTACATCCTTAAAGAAATACATGCTCAAAAAAACCTCAGTCCATTCATTGTTATAGCCATTAGAGTTAGCAACAAATAAAAGAAATCTGCCTTTTCTATTCAGAGAAAATATACCTTCC
>VXBH01007432.1:12594-41916 GCA_013400035.1 Rynchops niger
GTTTAAAGATTTTTGTTTCTAACCTAGCTCATGGTTGTTTTCAAACTCTATTCTTTAATATGAAATTATTTTTTTCTTTTCAGAAACTTCCCAGGTTATTTCATATGAAATAAGTAACATTTGATAACTTATCAACACTATTTTTGTCACAAATCCAAAGCATAGCACCATACTGCTGCTATGAAGAAACAGTATAGACACAAATTCAGGATGAATTTTGCCACTCTCAGAACATATTTTAGCTTTGCAGAGGTTTTTTTTATAAAAGCAAATATTTTTTTACACAAAACTAGAACATTTCTTTGTCCAAGTTTAAGAAAAAAATTTGTTTTACTCTTCATTGAACTGTATGATATCCATAAGGTTTTGCAGAAAAAAAAGTTTCATGGCAAAATGGTTGCCTTTGTGTCAAGATGTGATTGTTTTGTTCCAAACCTCCAAACTAATTTGAGTTATCAACACTGGGGTTCAAAACAGTCAGTCTGCAGATGCTTACAAGACACTTTTGTAGTTACAAGGTAAGATGATTGTCTAATGACTCCAGGATATCCCAGATTCTCCAGGTAATTATTTCTTTCAGAACACTGACAATATTCATTATGATCTGTGCATGAAACTGTGGTAATTGAAACAAAAAAAAATAAAAATTGGGCATTGCAGAAATGTTCAAAATAGGCAATGCTTCCTTTGAGAGAATAATTTTCTAGACTTTCCTAGATAACTATAAAAAAGATAAATTGTACCAATACAATCTTCCTTGCTTGTCTTCTCATTTCTGCTAAGTGTTCTTTGTAATATTGTTACAGATCTGTTGCTTGTCCAGTGCTTCCTGAGGCTTCACATTGTGTGTATCCAAACATGAATAATCTTTTTCCTTGCTTGTCACCTTTTAAGAGCTTCTTTCTTTTCTGATCCTTCTGGCAACTTTATTATTAAACAAAATAGGAGATGTTCCTCTCTTTTAGCCTATCAACTAATATGACCTGAAAAGTATTATATGTCATTGTGTCCTTGAAACTGTTTCTTCCACATTTTCAAGTACACCTTCAAAGATTTGACCTCCTAACACTTCTGCACACATTCTGGACCTTTTTCATATTTGTTACATCTTTGCATGCATGTAATAATAACTTTTCTCCATAAATATTGGGGTTTTGAAAGTTACTCCTTAATCAGCAGGTATTGGTATTCATTCTTTTCTTTGTTAATCATTTAGCTGATGTGAAAGCTTTTTATAACCCTCAATGTGATCATGAAAAACTAAGATAAGAATTATTTTGCTATGTATGACACAGATGAGTAACCTTTAATTTGTGATAAATTACTGATTGATCACCAGGACTAGGCATTTGTCTTTTTCTGTCTTTCACAGAGGGCATAAATATGTCTTTAAAGCAGTTCAGGGATAGTTTTTTTTTTTTTTTTTGTTTTGTTTGTGTTTTTTTGTTTTTTGATTTGTTTTGTTTTGTTTTGTTTTGTTTTTCCCTGGTTAAATTAGATTGCTAAGGCTTTCAAACAGATTTGAAGTGGGTGATCTTCTTCTGTGTACTTTGGGCAAAAGGCTTATACTGTTTGCAGAAGAACAACAGCCTTATTGCGAAAGTCAAAGCCTGAGGCATGAGTATGGAAATTAAAATCTTGCATTAAGAATAAAAAAAGTGACTAATTACCCTTGACTTTTAAACACAGAGAAGAGGTCAACAGCCTCTACAGCAGTGATCAAAAACTTGTCACAGTTAATTTTCTCTGAAAATATCTATTTTTTTTTCTATAAAATGCATGTTTGTGACATTAAAAGCTAGTTAGCAGTGTTCCTGAGAGGTAACTGCCTTATTTTTTCCAAGTTAACTTTTAACATCCATTTCCAATTTTTCTTTCTAATCTATGATTATGTTGCTGTATGAAATTCATTTACACAGTTTTTCTGACAGGGCTGACAACAGTAGTTGGAAATAAAGATTACTGGCTCACTCAAGATTCAAAAAGAGAAAGCATTTGCCAAATGTGCTGCCATTGTGATCCCCAGGTTCATCACTTACATAGCTGAAAGCCACAGAAAAATTCAAATAGCTACACTAGGGGGCAAAACTGGTGTTGATATAATTAAGCATGTGTAAGCAGCAGCCATGGAACATTTCTACTATTCAAATGGCCTTAGCCACAGACTTTATTTGTCAAGAGGTCTCCTGTCCCACCTCAAGAATATTAGATCTAGTACTGTTTCTTTGAAAATTTTCTTTTTTGTGATAAAACTGAAATGTCAGTTCGTGGTTATTTTGTAAAAGAGAAGTGAATAATTGAAAAAGTACTCCAGTAAAAAGAAAGAAAGAAAAAGAAAAAAGATCCAAGGCTTGGTGAAGATAATCAGTCTGTATTGCCCCTCTTGTTCATAAGTAACTTAAAAATCAGGAATTTTGCATTTACGGGGGTTGATTCCCCTTTATTAGGTAAATAGTTTATTTTATTAGAATCCCTATTTGCTTTTTCTTCCTTTTAATCTCTAAAGTAGCACAGATCTGAAGTCCCATTTAACTATTATAGAATTTATTATTATAGAATTTAACTATTTTATAATGCCAACAACTCAATTTCTCTTGCACATTGCCCCTCTGCTTAATAGATTTTTGACTGCTATTTGTACATTTTCAGGATCACATTTCTCAGCTTTTACATTTTAGACCTCTCCAAACTTGCAATTTTAAAACGGTAGCCTTTATATTTTTCTAATGTATGATGCTCATAGTATTTGTCTTTATTCATTTAATCCATTACAACTACTTTCATGTAATTTCAAACTGTGTGGCCAAAGTCTGAAACTTCTAAAACTGCTCTGTTCTTTTGCCTTGTCATGCTTTCCTTAGCTGTATATTCACATATTCCTTTGGTAAATGTGGGATCATGTAAAAAGAAAAAACTATGCTCAACATGTGTGTTTTTCTTGCTGTGCATTTTTTTTTTTTTTTTTTTTTTTTTATTATAGGAATGTTGAAATTCTGTGTTTTATGACACAAAGTTCCCAACAACACATTTCATTCATATTCACTGATGAGGTTAGACATGTATTTTTCAGTTGTGTTCACTTGTTTCATTTCCTTTCTTGAAAGTCCTATTTGGTTTGGGGTTTTTTTCAGTATTTTTTTCCGTATTAAAATGACAATACTAAAATGACATTGTTTCTTTCTTGTATCATGGACTGTTTCTATCCATCTTTTCCATGTATATTATAACATGAAGTACAATTAATATGCTACACCTTCCAAAAAATATTATTATACTGCATGTTCTAGTATGATGCCCCTCAACATTTCTGGATTCTTTTTAGTATGCAACACCACAGACTCTCAATTTTTAAATTTTTATTTTTCCATTCCTTCAGGTAGCTTCCATCTCATACCTTTTTTCTGTAAAGTGCAGACTTCTGAAGGGGAAATAAAGTATAGGTGGGTTTTTTTCCAAATGTCATACAAGNAAATGAGAAAAGAATCATGAAAAAAAAAAAAAAAAAAAAAAAAAAAAAAAAAAAAAATCTCGGGAGTATACAAACCCAAAACTCAGACAATTGTTATGCCATTCTTTGATTCAAACATTAATCCTAAATCTAAAAATATATGCCCTTGTAACTATATGATCTCCTCTTCAAACCACCCATGTGCTGGGTAAGTTTACCTTACAATAAGTCTTTGTGTCCATTTTGACATTTCAGTGTTACTGATGTCACCAATGGTTACTTTCCAGATCCTGCTTTTGTACAATCTCAGAATTTGTTCTCCTGATGGCTTCCTTTTCCATTATATTGTCCAAGACAATGCCATCTTTGTGCTCACCGCATTTCACGTCAAGGAGATAAATGTCAACTTTGTCTCTAACTTCATATATTTAAGATTTATGTGGTTTGGTTTTGTTTTTTGTTTGTTTGTTTGCAGGTTTTTGGTTTTAAGGTGGTTGTGTGTGTGTGTGTGTGTTGTTTTGTTTTGTTTTGTTTTAAAAATAGAAGTTTACAAGTTATCACAGTTGAACTTGGTCTGAAATACTAGCATCCAGGCATTTTTCCCCCTTTTTCAGTCCCTCATTACTTCTATCAACACCATGAATTTATCAGGTAGAAGTGTGGGGAAAGAGCAGGGGAGGAATTATCAGTGCTTATGGAAGTACAGTTCCATGGTAGTGGGCTATTCAGAGAATTTCCTAGTGCAGTTTAATAAGTCTTTACTCAACAATCATATATTTCACAATGTAGAACCTATTACTTATAAAAACTTTAATTTTTGTTCCAAGATACATAGCACCAAAACAAGATAATTTAATAAATAAATAGATAAATAAATAGCTGTAATATTTAATTATGGATAGCACAGTGCAACTTTTTCAGCCCCAAAGAGGTTATCTGGCAGAAACATTTAACATGTAAATAAAAAAAAATAGTGTCTTGAAGTGAAACATGCAGAACATGAAGTTTAAGCCTACGCCTTTGGATGTTAACAGCTTTCTTAAGTTCTAGAAAGAAAAAGAAAAGAATTTACAATAAGAATTTGTCTTCAGTAATGTTTAAGCGTACCATTTTGCCATGTCTTCACTTTCAAAAATTAGATTTTAAACATGTTATGACCACTTAAGCTAACAGATGGAACCAAAACCTGTGGTATGACAGAATAATACTGTTTATCTGCTTTTTTCCTTTTTTTTTTTTTTTTTTTTTTTAAACAAATCTCCCTGTGCCATAAGAAAAAAGACATTTTAGTGGTTGTTCTCTACACATAAAAATGTTTTTTACACATAAAAATGATTATTCCATAAGGAGTTGTTCTAATCGTTTGGAATAGAATCCCACTACTTCCTCAATCTCTATTACACCTCTGAAAGTAGAACATAACGACCTATTACTGTAGGTGCAGATACATGTCAGATCATTTTCTACATTGAATGTACTTTAATATTTGTTACTAAACCAGATGTGCTTTGCAAAGTGTCTGATTCAGAACTTCTAAAACTGCTCTTACTTTCATTATTATTACAGAATTCTCCCTCATTATTTTTATTATCAACCACCTTTTAAGAAATTAGCATGCTTTTTTTTTGAATGACATTGTGATTATTGAAGCACTGTCTACATAAGTTTTCTTTCCATTTTTTTTCTTTTGTCAATATACATAGTTTTTAAAGAATATTGTAATATGCGTCTGTATACACTAATTTCAGTTATGTACTTTTATGTCCCAGAAACTTCCAAACAAAATGTTAACAGACTCAAAAACTTAAATAGTCTTTGTGATTATATATATAAACACATATGCACACCCACACATATATATATGTGTGTGTATAATGTGTATATCTATATTTTATATAGATATATTATTACATATATTTTTATATATTTATAATGTATGTATATACACTCAAAAATGTATAATATCATTTTGAGAAACAAAGTTTATTTTAAGACTTTTGTTAAAGGTGTTTTTATATATATATTATATGTATATATTTCCTCTTGCTATCAAAGTATCTTGAATAATATTAATTTTTAAAGAGATGAAAGGTTTAATGCTATTATCAGTGTGATAAATACCACTAAATTCAATATATATAACAAAAAACTTATGGATAGGAGATGATCAGTGAATAAAGATCATAACTAAAAATATGATGTGTTAAATGTATGATAAATGAAAATAAAACTAGGTCAATATTTTATAATGATGTAATTCAATATTTAATCTGACAATATTTCCTGTGGCCAGACGACCTCAATAGAAGAGCAATATACAAAGCACCTTACTGGTTCTTTTAACAAAAAGACAATGTTTTTGCTAAATTCATTTATTTATTCCTGACATAGTGTCCATAAGCTGTTTTAATGCTTTTTGTGGTCTGGGGTCACTTAGGTTCTACCACCCTTGCTGGGATCTTCAAACATTCTCAGAATTGCTGTTATTCTGTTCTTATTGAAGTCAACAGAAAAAAAAAAAAAAACACTCAGTGATGCTTTTGGGGATAGAGTTGGGCTATGTTAAGTAGTTTTAAATGTCATTATGACATCCTTCTCTGACTCAGCATTCACAAAAATAAATTCAGAATTCATGAAACAAAAGTATATCTGTGTTTGACTTCATGGAAAGTTCTGTTCAGGAAGGAAGGAAGGAAGGAAGGAAAAAATGAACAATAAAAAAAGGAGAAAGGGAGAAAGGAGAAGAAATATATTCTTTCTATATGTAGTGAACTCAGGATGCTGTTGTCATCAGCAGTACTATTGATCCTTTTTACTATAGACCCTGATACTATTATTTGTCTGTCCAACCTCATTTGTAGTTGATTTAACTGACGTGTTATTTTCTAGCAGGCAAATATTCCATAATGCTCATAAATCATCATTGCTTTAATTTACTAGCTTCACTATCCAAATAAGTATGAAGTTTTCACACCTATTGTTATTGCCTTTCAAACCACAATGGTCTCAAAAGTTTTGGCTCCCCCTGGAATGTTTGAAAATTTATTCCTCCAATGGGGAGGTGAAAACCGTCAGAAGCCACAGCATAAGTAAAATTCTCTGTTTCCGATTTAGAAATAGAGACAGCTTTATTCTGTTATTATTTATACCCAAATACAAGGGAAAAGGCACCACAGAGTCCAGCCAGGAGGAATAGCTGCTGAAAAAGCTAACACACAGAATGGCACAATAAGGAAGAAAAACTAAAAGGGAGTCAAAGTCTAATCACTGTCTTCACTTTAAATATCAATAAAAAATACTGACTACGGGATAACACACCCGTCCTTCCTCTACACACATAAATGTCATCTTTTCCCTCTCCAGCCTGGTAAGAAAACAAACAAACAGGACAGAAATTCCAGTAGCTAAAAGTAAGTGCAGAGGAAGGTGGTGGCATTTAGAAGGTCCAATACAGACTGAACACACTCTGTAATGGGTTAGCTCGATAATTGCTTCAGCCTCCTCCTTTCTACACTTATGCAATCCCTTCACTGCTGTCCATGTGGCATTTGATTCTCTTTCTATTTTCTCCCTTTATCCATGATTCTAATATTTTTTGATTTTTTTTTTTCCCATTTAGTTGTAGACTCTTCACTCCACACCTCCCAAGCTTGACATTTAATACTTGTTTATTATTCTTGACACGATCCTGTTGTTTCTCATTTAAAGCTTTAAAGAACAAGAACAGTTTGGTGCCCAAGGTTGCACTATGCTTAGTATAATAGGGAACCCATTGACCGAGTCATAGGCGCAACCATTTGTAATAAGTACCAGCTGAGTTTTAATGAAGTAAAGGAGTTCTGTTATCTGGATCACTGTAATTATACTGCAGAACATGTCACAAAACCAGCTAGTCAAATATAAAAAACTTGTTTTGGGTTTGGTAAGGTGAGGTGGGGGGGGAGGGGACGGGCAATGGCTGCAGGGTGGCTGATGTGAGAAAAGATCAGGAGCTGCCCCCATGTCGGACAGAGACAATTCCAGCTGGCTCCAAGATGGACCCACTGCTGGCCAAAGGTGCAATGCTGCCGGTGCCTCTGTGATAACATTTTTAAGAAGGTGAAAAAATTCTGTGCAGCAGCTGTGAGGGAGGAATGAGAAAATGTGAGGGAAACAATCACACAGACACCAAAGTGAGAGAAGGAGGAGGGGGAGGAGGTGCTATAGGCACCCAAGCAGAGATTCTCCTGCAGCCCATGGAGAAGACCATGGTGAAGCAAGTTTTTCTCCTGCAGCCCATGGAAGACCACAGTAGAGCATATATCCACCTGTAGTCTATGGAGGAGGACCTCATGTCAGAGCAGGTGGATATGCCTGAAAAGGCTGTGACCCCTGGAGAGCCCACGCTGGAGAAATCCATTCCTGAAGGAATGTATCCCATGGGAAAGACCAGTGCTAGAACAGTTCTTGAAGAACCGTACTCTGTGTGAAGGACCCACACTGGAGCAAAGTAACAGCATGAGGAAGAAGGAGTGGCAGAGACAAAGTGCTATGAACTGACTGAAACCCCTCCATTCCCCATGCCCCTGTGCCCCTCGGGGGAGGAGGTAGAAGAGTCATGAGTGAAGTTGAGCCTGGGAAGAGGGAAGGGGTGGAGGGAAGGATTTTTTAGGTTTTATTTCTTGCTATCCTACTCTGCTGTTAATTGGCAATACATTAAATTAATCTTCCACAAGCTGAGTCTGTTTTGCCCGTGATGGTAACTGATGAGTGATCTCCCTCTCCTTATCTCGACTCACAAGCTTTTCAACTTATTTTCTCCCCCTGTCTAGCTGGGGAGGTGGAGTGATAGAGCAGCTTAGTGGGCATGAGGCAGCCAGCAAAGATTAATCCACCAAGGAAATTCAAGTAACTTCAGACATCAAAAATGTACCAAAGTTAATTTTCCTGTAGTCTGTATTCTGTTCTCAGGCCAGATCAGTATGTTTTATGATTTCCATGTTTGTCATAATTCTTTCTTCAAAAAGAAAGAATCAAAAGTTAATAACTTACTTTTTATATTATACAATGGGGGTTTTGTTTGTTGTGTTGTGCATTTTTGTTTTGTTTTGTTTTGTTTTGTTTTAATCAGAGAATATTCAAAATTTCATCCGTATAAAGGTTGACAAAAGTAGAACTGGTTTTATTTTTTGCAAAATTCTGTGGTCTGCATTGTAGTTTAGCAAAAACAAACTCAGAAGTAGTTCCAATCTGTGGGCAATATTTTCCTATTTTCACTCTGTTATGATCTCTCTGCATTATATCTCAAGTGATTAAGAATTAGTTTACCAGCTAGATAGAGACAAAAACTCATTAGCTTTTATATAAATCCTGACGCAACTGAATGAATGTAGCTTTCAATTTAATTATCAGTTGCGTATATCTAATTCTGCACACCATTTGCATCTGTTTCTACCATTCTTACTCCAAAAGAGACACATAAGTTGTTCTAGCTGAAGATTAAGTGTTTTTATACAATTTAGAAAACATGGAAGAAACAGTGATGATTTTCAGTCTCACAGGAAAAAAAACGTCTATTCTCTTGTGCTATTGCCATCCTGTAATACAATGTCTCATAAATCAAATGTTACTTATGGGGGGTGCTGCAGTGTAACTTTTATTGTTGAACACTTACGTGTAGCATTTACTCATATTTTTACTTTGTATATGAAAAACAATTTGGGTGTTTTAGGGTCTTTTCATTTTGACTCTGCTCAGAATCCACAGTTTTGATTTTTTATATTAATAATCCAGCGGTTACCTGGGAGGTCCCTTTTCCTATACTTCTTGTTAATGTAAAGAACAAGGTTTTTGATATTGAGTGAGAATGAAAGGGGGAAAAACCTTGAGGGGAATGAGAAGAGAGGAATATGACATATGTAAAATTATTCAATTTTTTATCTGTTGTGTAACAGTTGAATAGTTTCACCCAAAGCTCATAAATAGTCTTTATGCCTCCTGGCTGTAACTCTGAGTAAAGGCTGAAATATAACATGAAAAATGTACGTAAACTGTGTATATGTATCATCTGAAACAAATGGTTATGGCTACAGTTTATTTACCAAGTGGAGTCCCATTCTGGTGCCATGCAATTAGTACCCTAGCACAGAGAGCATTTGAGATGTATTGCTAATTAATTGTTAATAACCTGCTGGGAACATAACCAAGACCGACACTAAATTGCAAAGCTAGTTATCAGCAGAGCCAGAGAAAATTATTTAAAGGTTTTAATCAGAATTCTGCATATAGCTTGCTTCCTCTCTACGTAATGTATACACATATTACACAATATCAGGAAATTTGTGTCCATAATGTGAATTCCATCTGAAAAGTTTTATAATACAAGTTCTGTGAATCTCAGCACACAGGACTATGCTCAGTAACCAAGAGAGACAACTATGTATACATGTAGAAAATTAACAACACACTTTAAACAGAATTTGGTCAGACAGAAATTCTGTCAAAAGGACACTAATCAGTGAGACCACTAAATTCTGAAAATCTGAGTTGATGATGATAAAGACAAAGAATCACAATAACTTTGAAATAATTTATAATTGTCTTTGAAGTTTAAGGATATGGTCAGGGTAAGAAAATAATTCTTCTCATGCATTTAAAGCTACCTATAACCCTCAAGTTTCCATTGTTGAAACATATTCTCATAGTTCTAACGACTTTTATAGAAGAATATAGTATCTGTAAAGGGCACCAGACATCCATGACTGGTCCTGACAGGTCTAATAACATAATAGAAGGGAAGGTGGGAGGGGGGTGGGACAGAGAGAAAAAGAAAGAAAGAGAGTGGGGCAGAGATAGAGAAAAGGATCCTTCATAAGACACACCCATGCTGAATGTCGAGCATTTGAAGAAATACTGAACACCAGAATACCTTTTTTGAAAACTGAAATTTTAACTAATCTGACATTGCTGAGCGTAGAAGGACACACTTTTTAAATGCCTCTTATTCCCAAACATTAATATAGTTGAATTACATTGAGTCTGACAACTCAGGTAACAACCCTTTGAGAAGCCTGAGACAACCCTTTGAGAAGTCCGTGACACTGTCTAACCAAGAAATGGCCTAAGCAAGGAAGAGGACGACCCAGAAGTCATGAACTTAGAACCTGTCCAGGAAATTTGAAAGATGTATGTTTAATAAACTGGAGAGGAATGGAAGCTGGTCAGTCTGGGAATGGTTCAGATAGACTGTATGGGGAAAAGCTGAACATTTAACTGAAAAGCGTTTAAGATTACTGTTAATTCGAGAGAGGTACTCACAATTAAAAGAGAAGCCAGACAATAAAGGATGCTGGTCATCCAGCAACAAGATTTCATGAAACTGGCTTATTGTCTCCAATCATTATAGACTGAGTCAATTAGCATTATCTATTACAAAACTGCTCTTTCATAACATTTATGCTCTAAATGTCTGTGTTTGAACACTCCACTTTTCTGTGTCAATACTTTCTGATACAGAAAATGCCACATCACATGAAAAAAACCCAAAACAATAAAAAATCCTGTTCTATGCTGAGGAAGAGTTTTTACATTTTAGAATTCATTACAACTATCAGCTTTTTTCACTTTTCTTACTTCACCACTTTAACCACAAAAGTCGTGGTAAAGTTCTGTTAAAATAAATACACATACACTCAGAGTACCAAAGGCAGGGTACCAGAGACCCTCCAGCTGGAGAAAGAAAGATGTGAATCATTGTTCACTCTGAGTTGTTCATCTATCCTATTTATACTGGACATTTATAAAAAACGTTTTTAAAGAAACAACAAAGTCACAAATAGGAAAGGATAGGAATTTCTCTCCCAAAATTGGTGCAGTGCTTCCCCTAACTTTGTGTCACATCCACTGTGAAATTCAAGTTTCTTCTTGCCTTCTTGTCCACTGACTAGTAGTTCTGGAATTCAGTGGTCCAGCTTCCATTGCAAAAGAAAACACTAGCCTTCCTGGAGAAGTCCGTAACCTGGAATTTATGGTATTTTGGGGAGATACGAGTGTTCCACTGTTCCACTTCAACCTGAAACCAATACACTGGGTACTAGGACTACCCATCTAACCACCTGAGAGCACATGGAATGGAATCAGATATCACAGGGGAACTTAGGGTAGGGTAGCCACAAGAGACATCCATACCTCTCAATGGTGTATAATCTAGTATGCATTGAGATGGGTATCTGTCCTGGTTTGAGGAAAAAAAGAGCCAGTTTTCTGATTTGTAATTTTACTTTTTATCTGGGCCTCTTCTAACTTACTAAACTCTGAAATTAACAGCATCTTGTTCAGACGCTGTTCACTCTCAGAATGATAAGACCTGATTATACCAAGGAATGGTATCCACAGACTCTTGCTTATACTTACTGCTATAACAACCAAGGTCAGCTAACTTCGCTATTTGCCCTGTTAGAGGGTTGGAAGTGGAGGAGCGTAGAGGGGTTCCACCTATAGGGAGGAGCGGATGGGTCAGGTGACCCAAAACTGACCAACAGGGCATTCCATCCCATCTGCATCATGCTCAGTATAAAAGCTGAGGGATCAAAGGGGCGAGTCTGCTCTGGCTCNCATCTGTCGTTCTGATTGGCCAATCCGGCCAAAACCTTGACAGTATCCCAGGTAGACAGAAATTTCTGTTTCAGGGCTGCTATTCTGCAACACTCATACCCGTCACACTCACACCAATCAAAGCTTGCCCCTCCAGTTCAGCTGTGACCAGTACCATGGACCCAGGGGAAAGGACACTCTCTAGCTATCATTCAACATGTCAGGTGGTACAGAAGTTCCACCTCGGGCTCAAACATCTACAGAGTGTTAGATACCCATATTTGATGTTCCTCATAATCAAGCACTGTTGTCTTTACTACTTATTGCATTTCTAACTTAGATGGTTAAATGCAGAGGACCTCATTGATCACATCACTCCAGGTCAACTTATTTGATTTTCTCCAGATCTAAAAGCTTCTTAGAAGGTGCTGCTGGGGTTCCTATTACCCACTGGTCTTACTCCACAGTCATGTCACAAGGAAGAAGAGTTGTTAACAGGTCACTGTGTTTGTGAGGGGTTTTTTTTGCCACTACACCTATCTAAACCACTAGTGCAGTGAAGATATAGTCCAGTCCTCACTGGCATTGCTTTGAAGTAGGCCTTCTCATAATAAATTTTTGTGTTTGGTTTGTTTTTTTCCAGTTGTCCTGGGCTGAATGACACAAGACTAATTTATCTTCTAATGCTGGGGAAAACTACACTTTTGGAAGACCCTAGTGTCTGAATTTGTGAAAATATTTACTTTATAGCTAGCTAGGCTATGTGAGATTCAAGGTCTCAGTGTTTTTGAGCCTCGCCAGGTGCAGGATGAGGATGAGTGAGGCCTGGGCATTTGACCCAGGCTGGCCAACAGGATTATTTCATACCATGAACTTCACATTTGGTATAAATTAGAAAGTTTTCTGCGTAGTTTCTCTCTCCCTTGATGGTGGCAGTCCAGAGAAATCCTTGCCACAGTGCCGGACCCCTGAGGTCTGCGCTTCCTTACGAAGCCATAGCGCTCACAGTGTCTGACATTTGCTGTCCACTGCTGGGAGTGCACAGCTTCCTGGTGATATAATTGGCTGAGTATAATCCTTGTATATCTTATATATTATCAGGATTAATGCTGGCTCTTTATTATTATTATTAATTATTTAGTCTAATCCTATTAAATCTATTTAATATATTCAACCCTTGTGTTTCCTTGCTTATGTATAGCCTTCAATCAAACATTTCCTTCAATACAAGGATATACTGTACTCTCTAGCATATAAATTTTCTGAATTGCTCTTGAAACGCTTCTGTTTTTTCCTTCTTGGGCCGTGTGCTTGTGTTTACCATCCATAGGCCAGTGAATGCTGATCAGTATTCCCACACCTTATGATAAAGCAGTACTGCACTTCACTTTAGACTTTGTTAGTATGTACACTGTTATAGGTAACCTAATTTAGACTATCTGTCTGGGCTGCTTTCTTCAACCCTAGTTTTAAAAAGTTTTTGCAACCCCTGTGACAGCATTTAAAATTGGTGGTCTGGATCTTGTGTGTTTAGCATTTAGAAATACCTATTATCTTTAAATAAGTGATGACAGCAACTCAAATCCAAACTGATTTAATGTCAGAATATAACAGAGTTCTGAGAAGATATTTTTCAACCCCTTAAGCTATTTTCTCAACGCCTTTAGCTATTTGCTAAAATAGCCCAAAGGAAGTCCAAAATCATTTCGTCCTGAGTAATCCGGAGAGATTGGTGGCTAGTGTTACAGTAACTGGAGTTAAAGCAATAAATAGTAGTAATCATTGTAAAATCTTATCTAGCAGTCTCTTGGAAATGATAGTGCTAAAAATCATACTACAACTCAACTTAGATTGTAAAAAAAAATCCCTAGGCAAGAAAATAAAAAAAGACATTTCCAGTCTCTTGGGTATAAAAGAGATTACTATTTATAATAAGTAATGATAATCAGTATTCAGTACCTAGAGAAATGAAATCTCCATGTACTTGAGTTCTATGGTAGGAAGAAAAAGGAAACTTAATATATTATTTTGTAGTGAACGCTAGACATTTGAACAGACTCATGGGAAGCATGTAGTTAAATAAACAACCCGTCTCCCCCTAAATCATAAAAACAAGAGAAAATTATATCTTCAATGTACATGTGTTATTTGAGCAAATCAGATAGGTTTCAAAGTCTGGACTCAAAGCTTAAAAAAAATAAAGAAAGATTTTCTATTTGAAATTATAATGTATTAGAAATTACAAAAGTCTCTACTTCAGAGAAACAACTAACTACAAGAACTAAGCAATGCATAGTTATCAGAAACAGGAAAACTGCACAAAATTAGTGGAATATACCTAGAATAATGTTACAAATAGGAGATCAGATTCTGGCTTTGACCATCTCTGCTCTTCTTTTGGATCCATCACAAATATTGGGATATTTTTTTTTTTTTTTTTTATTTTCTCCATTTCCATTAGACAATGTGAATTTGAGATTGTAAGACTGAAGAAGATTAAATATATTGCGCTAAACAAGGCTAGCGCGGTACGACAGACATGTATGTCATATGAATTCCAAAAGCAAGAAAGTCTGTAATAGACAGAAATAGTTTTAGCTACTCAGACATATTTCTGAGCTAAAGTTATTTGCAGTCATTAATGAAAAGTTAGCTTGTATTTTAGACAACTTTAATCAAGCATTTGCAAAATATTAACATGAATAAGGATACACTAGAATTTTTTTCTGAATTGTTACATTACACAATGTAAATAAAAGCAAGAACATTGAACTGATGAAAGGCAACATGCACAATTGACCTAGTGAATTTATATCTGTCAAATTCTGAATACAATATTTTAAAAATTGGATGAACTTACATGATACATAATATTGTATTTCTGTATTACTGGGAAAAAAGATGGAAATTAGATACGTAACAGCATATTTCAAGCAATATTTCAACCTTTACAAAAATAAGAATTCATTATAAGCTGATGTTTCTTCTCACATACATTAGTTTATTTTACCCTTTTCTCAAACTAATTAACATTCTCGTTTATTTGAAGCAGAATTTTGAAATAGAGAATAGACGGACTGTGAATCTGATTAAGTAACTTTTGGATTTTTGTGGGGTTTCAGTCTTCAGAGAAGAAGAAGCTTTTAAGAAGTTTTTTTCTTTCTTCCCTATAAAAATACTTGTTGGTGGTTTTTTTTCCTACGAAAAGCCACGTACCACACACACACACACAAATAAAGGAGGAAAATTCATTATGGAGATAGATACATGTGTTTTGGAAAAGTAAACATTCAAGGAGAGAACACTCTAGCCAATACAATTGTGCAAGCTAGACATATCTGTACCAGGAATTCATTAAGTTTATGCTTACAATGGGTTTAACATTGACTCTATCACCTTCAAAACTGTTAAGTTGATTTCTAAGGTTGAAGTGATTTAATTCCTCTATTGTATTTTAGTATGTGCAGTATATTGGGCCTAAGATTTGTCATGTCCAATGAAATATGTTTCTGACCTGGAAGAAGAAAAAAAGAAGCTCTTTATACAAACAAGAAAAAATTTAAAATGTAAAAAATGAACCCAAAATTTGGTCTGGTTGGTGAGATAATATTCTTGTAATAGGACCTGGCAAAGCTCTAAAAGATTGTAAGAGAATTCCTGGTGTACCTGAAAGGAATAACAAAGATACTATTGACTGCACTGGGACCAAAATATTCCCTCCTACAAAGGAAATAACTCCAGACTCTGAGTGGTCTAAGTCTTTGACCACTTTAAGTAATACAATTTTTAAGTCCGATATGTCTATTGCAAGCTATTTCATTACTTGTTTGCAGATGATTGTGTCATGTTCTGATTATTAAAGAAAAACAAAACAGAAAAAAAAAAGAAATCCCCAATTTCTTCAAGCCCCTAGCATCTACTTCTCAGTACAGATGAACACAAAAGACCACATTATTCTGACTGCAACATACTTATAATAATATATAATTCTATATATAATACAGAATTTTTTTTCCATTCTTTAGTATACTTCTTAGAAGACAAATATAGACCCGAAAATCATAGTACATGTTGTGTGTATCTATCCTTAAAGAAAGAATTAAATACTTTTTNCCTTCTGGCAATTGTTTCTGAGGATCGATGATCTTCAGTTCCCTTTTCCTGGGCATCTGTTTCCTTCTGGTAGGTTCAGCTCCCTTCTCCATGCATCTGTTTCCTTCTGTTAATCATTCGTGGGGTCTTTTGGAGAAACTCCCTCTTGTTTTTCTCGGATGTTCTTCCTTCATAGCTGCTAGTAGTTGTTATCTTTGAAATTTCTTATGTTTCCTAATTTACTAAAGGTTAGTTATCCTTATAAATCAAATACTTATAACATTGTTATTATGGTGAAAGCCAAAAATACCTTCACTATTTTTCACAATACTCTTGCTTTTAATTTGCAACTTCCCTATAAATACTGGAAAGCTATTTTATGGAAGTCCAGCTACTATTTGTGACTACTATTTCTTATCTCTTATCTTAGCACACATGGGACCATCCCTTGCAAAATGAAAGCTCTAGCCAGTGTTTCAAAACTTATATGTATATACCATCCATTCTCTCATCCATACGTTTTTCACCTGGGTTTCAATACTGATATCTTTGAGAAACCTTTTTTATATAGGATCTAATTTTCACCAGGCACTGACATCGATAGAATCTTTTGGATGTTTGGGTAATATAGAACAGTTTCCAAATAATTTATATATGAGTTAGATATTGCCAATGGTGAGTAGAAACATTGGAAATTTCTCCTTCCACACACAAAAGTGGGATTATGCCGATAAACAAAAATCTATCAGTATCAAAGGGTAAAATTCAAGAGATTCTTGTCTTTCCTTCCACAGTGCAGGAAGTTGTACATTCTTTTTTGATGATGAATACCACCAAATTGTAAAAAAAAATCAATGAGAACAGAGAATTCTGACATATATAGAACACATCCTTCCGTACTGAATTTTTTTTTTCTTTTCTCTAGCTAAAGGTCAGGATTTGTACAAGTCCTTGGTTTGAAATATTTTAAATGTTTCAAAACTTTAGAATTTCTTTCATAACTACCACTTACGAAATACGATGCCTGAATTTCACTTTGTTCATGTTTTGTCAAAACTGTGACACCTTCAAATATTTAATTCACAATATTTTAAGTTATTGAAGAAAGAATGCCTGTGGAAATGCTATTGACAGTGCTATGTGTCTTGTAAATCAATATTAATAAATGAATGTCATTACTGTAATATTCAAAACTTGTTGTTTTAAACAAACAAAAACTCAACCCATGTATACAAATTACCTATAAGATTGTGTTAATTTCTATTTTATTGGATTCTCAAATTACCATTTTTATAATAAGCTTAAAAAGATAACATTTTAAATTACTACATTGGAAAAAAAAAAAAGAGGTTATACTTCCATATATATACATATACACACAGATGAAATTCCATTCCAAGAAGATGTCAGGATTGATATATGGAATATCAATCAACTTCTTAAAATAATTTATTATGCCTTTGTTTCACTGAGACTCTGTCTGCAAAAAGGTGTAAACAAATTGGTGCGCTCAGCAGAGCAGAAGCTGATATTCTGAGAGGCTTCATGGTATAACGTCCCAGTTACAAGATGGTTTTGTTAAAATTATATCATTGTATTATCATTAAATAAATTATATTTTGATATAAAACATAAGAAAGGATACGGAATCCTCTGAAATATTTTCTTCATGAAGGTAGAAAGATTTCAGGAAAGTTCTCATTTTCAAAACCAAAATGATTTCATCAGCCACTTTGGTTTATTATTCATGTTTCAGTTTGCTCCAGTTTTTTATTTTTCTGATTCTTATTCTTACAGGTACTTATTCCTTTTATAACCTCACCTTCCTCCTGCCCTCTCTACTGTGCAATGACAAAGGGTAATTAAATATTAAAACATTCAGTATTGGACTTCTGGTATTGTGTCCAAAAGGTTAAATTGTCAACCTCTCGATAAAATGATTGCAAGTCCAAGAGATATACTGGCATTTTGAGCCACAAAATATCTAGCATTTTTATGTTGTAAATAAAATAGACCAAAAATATGGTTTGGGTTTATATTATTATTATTACTAATTATTATTATTTTTATTATTCGGGTATGTTCTGGTTTGGTGTATTATTATTACTACTACTATAGACAAAGGTGTGTGGTATACCTAAGTGTATGGAAATGCCTGTATTTTGTGTACAACAGAGGTGATGCATACCAGAGAATGAATGAAGCTCAGAGGACTTATTCCCTGAATTTTTACCAGTTGCCACTGCTGCTTGAAGACTTTGGCATGCTCATCTGGTGCCTTGCTGACTATTATCATTGTCTTTTTTCACTGATTTGCCATTCCCACTGATTTTTTAAGTACTCGTCTTTGCATTACCTGTATCAAGTTACATGCCATCAACTGGTTTCACATCTCCCTGGGTAAAATTTAAAAATTTTGTCTGTCTTTCATAGTATGCTGAAAAAGAACTGATTTTGAAGTATAATATTGAAGATTACACATTCAAGTACTGAACTTATCAGACAGAGTTAGAGTGGGTTATTGAGAAGCCTCTACTGTTAGACTGAGCCAGCTGGAACCAGCACAGTAAAACAGAGCTTTTCCAAATGTCTTAGGCAATAAACGGCTACTGAAAATCCAGATGAGACCACAGCTTTTTAATCTTGATTTCGCTCATACAAAAAGTGAAATTTTCTTCTTTTCCAGGATGAAGAGGTAAATATAAAACTATTGTTTTCTTCTAAACTTCTGTTTCTGATTTCACTGAAAGAGGCAAAATTAAATTTTTCATAAATAAGGGGGAGAAGAAAAGCACTGTTTGTTTGTATTCCCTTCATGGACTTGCCTGTTTTTATCCTTTATTAGGCAACTTAATGATGACTCTCTGACCTATCTTTTTCTTTATTGTTTATATTAACAGTTTTTCAGCAACAAGTATAGTTTTTTTTTTTTATAAGACATTTGCAATGACTGCCTCTTATGTTTTCTAACGCTGGGCCCTTTCACTATTTCTGACTGAATATTTCACCAAATTACTACAGTGAAGTGGAATGAAAAGAAAACTTGTTTTCTTAGGCTGATCCCATAATTGAAAAGAAGTTAACAGCAGGCTAACATATACCTCTTGTCTACATGAAAAAATACTGAAAGATAAATCACTAGAAATTATTCAAGGTGAAACCATTTTTTTTTTTCTTATCCTCTCAAGAGATTAGATTTGTTTTGATTACTAACAGCTACGCTGCCTACTATGCTGAATAAGGCGGCAAAATCACTGAATTCTATTTATGATTTTCGGTACTTTTTTTACTGTTACCATCTAGTTTGTGGGGTGGGGGAATCCTAGACCTATAGAAATATACGTAGAAATGATGCCAGAGGGTAATTTACATCAGTTTTTGTCTTGGAAAACATTCACTTTCTCTGTTTCTCTTCCAGTGACAGTACACTCCACAGTTTTCACAGGTGTTCTGTTTCACCACTATTCTAGCCTAATGATTGTATTCTTTTTCTTCTAAAATTTATCCAATGTTCTGCAATTTAAACACATTATTATTTCATTTTATTTCTTGTCTTGTCTTGTCTTGTTTTATCCTACCCTTTCCCTCATGGAACAGACAAGTCCCTATATCTTTGCAATCTATTGCATAACTGAACGGAAAACAATTTTCATATTGCCATCCCTTCCTCATGCTCTGGAGACTAACCAAATCAACTAACCACAGGTAAAAGATGTTGATAATGCCCATTAATCTGTTTTGACCTACTTTCTGTTGGCTCATACCTTTCTTGAAATGAGAAGATCAAGAGACGGAAGATTGAGGTTGAGTACAGACTTTTCCATACCTTTTTCAACGTATCTCTATACTTCTGAGAGAAATCTCATGATTATCAGCACAGCTATTTTCAGTAATCTCACTAGAAATTCTTCCAGAACAATAAGGTTTCTCCTTACCAGCCATTTTTTCATTCCTCTGTGCAAATGGAAGTGAGAATATTTTCCTGAATGTTAGTTAATCACTAATCACTAATTTGTTTGTTTGCTTGTGTGTGTGTGTTTTTGTTTTTGGGTTTGTTTTTTTTTTTTTTTTTTTCCTTCACTGTTTTAGTTCTTTAGTTCTTGGGGGTTTTTTAGTTCTTGTTCTTTTCAGGTGTTTCAAATGTGTTTCATGATTGTTATTCCACCTGTGAAGTTTTCAATCTATCTCATAGTTAAAGATCCCTTATGATTTATGCACCCCATATATATATTCCAGGATGCAAACATTCTAATACACAGCATTAATGTTCATAGGCCTTTTCCTGAAAGGTGTTGAACGTTCACAGTTATGATTTATTTCTGTTTCAGTGGGTATTGATGGTACTCAAAACTCTGCAGGAGATGCTAAGTCTTTTCAGGATTATGTTAAGTTGATTTTCCCTAAGGAAGACACAGCTGGTCAGACCTGGAGGGCACTCATCAATGCCAAATTGTAAAATAATATTTTTTTTAGTATATTTTTTTTTATAGAAGAATATCATAAAATCAGAAGAAATAAATTTTATATGCAGGTTAAGTGCAATCGATATTATTTCTATTCTTATTATTTCATTTAGCAAAGCTTTCTATTTTGTGTCTTATTCAAGTCCTTTTAATGGCTTGTTCTGTTACTGGTACAGGATTTTAATTGGAACAAAACATTTCTGGTAGTAATTTCTGACTATAATTTAACTGCAAACTATCTGCCCACACTTAAATTTTATCATTTTCTGAACTTTATATTTCTCATGCATAGCTGTCATAGTTCTAACTTCAGTACTGTTGGAGGTATAATGCATTATAGACTAGAATGTATTTCCAGAACAACCCTGAATATTTTGCCCTTTACCTCTCATATTTATCTCTCATATCTCTCATATTCTCATGAAATTTTTTCTCCATTTTTTTTCCTTCTTCATTCATCCTGTTATTGAGGACACCATACATTCTTGCATATATTCTTGCTTAATTTTTTCAAATAAATTTCCAGACCTCTATAAAAATCACATTTTCATAAAATTTGAATTGCTTACTAATAAATCACAACATTCATTCTGTTGTAGCTTTTTAATACAATCTGTCACTAAAATCATACAGGCTGTTTAGCACTTTGGGTTTTCATGTTGAAGCGTTACTGTGTCTGACATAGTTGTATATGTGAAGAATAAGCATACTTCTATTTCATAAGGGACATTTTAGGACTTTGTTTCCAATGTGTCTCATTTTGTGTACTTCATCAATATGGAAAGTCAAAGCCTAAGAAAGCCCTTTGAACAACTAAGTCATTTTGCTCAACATTGTGCTTAAGCATTCTTTATGATTGAGGGTCTGAAAATTAAATAGACAAACTATTTGAAAAATAGTCTTTCCTGTATTATTCAACCATGTACAATTCCAGACTCAGAGGCCACATGCTGAAATAGCATTTTTTATTACTCTATGGTGCCTGCAACACGACATTTATTACAAACTTGGGTAGTGGAAGAGGTGGCAGCTGTGTGTATTCAGTTTATCATTTGTTTCTCAAAGTTACCAGAACAAGGACAGCTGGTCATTTACATACTTCACTTATAAAATAGCTCATGACACGCATTTCTCAGTACGTTCTGGGAGCCAGAGGTCCACCCCACTTCACTTTTGTAAGATGAAAGAGCTGCAGATATTTCTAGAAAATCATTCTTTGCCTCTGGCAGAAACCTTTGATAAATGCTTTAATATTGGACTGACAAGTAATATGCCACTTTCAGCATAAGAACAGTCAGGTATTCTTCTTGTTGGTTTGAAGAAGCCATGAGAACTTTAGCAAAGAAACTCAGAACTTGTCTTACAAGAAAGGAGGTCAACCAGCCACATCCTATCTGAAGAGCTGCAGAGTTTCAACCCTTCTAAATTATTTTTGCAGTCAAAGCAGCAGCTGATTGTAGAGCTATTCCCAATCTTGTTCCTAAACTGGAGTTGTTCTACACTCATGTGCTTGCCCCAGATGCTATTTTTCATCAGTACTCAAACGGAAGAGTTCAGATTGGCTTTATTCAGACTGGTAGTGGGAAACCATCTGCTGTAGTTAGTGAGCACTGCAATACAACGGAAAGTTATTCTGAACAATTCAACAAAGCAATTCACTTAGAGCACCAGCAATCCAACCAACAGTGACATCTGACAGAAAATGGATATAAGGCATTGATATACTTTCATTACTATATGATACTGGTGAAAAAAAAAAAAAAAAAAAAAAAGACAGAATAAGTGGTAATACAAAGAGAAGCACTACAGTATGTAGCTACCTCCTAATCAAATACTAAAATTATCTTTCACAGGATTAAAATATTCTTGTTACAAAGCTGGAAGAACTTCCAGTTGTGGAATAATATTACAAAACTGCACCAGTGTCATTAAAACTTTTTGTCTTGAAAATTCCTTAGGGACAAATTTCTAAATAAAGTGTAAAAGCACTATCTGTAAATATATAGATAAACTGTACACAGACTGTACATTAGCACCCAATAAAAGGTGTGCTAGTACAGTAAAAAGTGTACTGCTGGAGAACATTTAGTATGTGAACTTGAAGTGACACGTCTGAAATGGAATAAAACACAAAAATACTTTTCACCTGCAAGAAATAAGACCCTTCTTCCCTCACGGACAATCCATTACTATAGGTATGTTTTGAAACCAAAAAAAATGGTGAAAAATATCAATTATGCCGGTAGATTTTAATCAGCTTTTTCAAAGATTTTCCATCACTTTTGATAAAAAATAAAATTGAAAGCAGAACACATTCAACTTTTTTAAAAAACTTGTAATAAAATTTTTCTATGTCCAAGAAAATAGAAACAATTTCAGGAATTAAAATTATACAACAACAACAAGTGTGCTTTTCTTGTCCTTAATGAGAAATTTTACAGCTTCTTTCTCTTTGTTAATGTTTAGAAGACAATGTTCTTTACAAAATAGTGCAAAGACAAATGAAGTTTTAGTCTGTGTATATTTATGTGGCTGTCTTTGTGTTTCTGTGGAAAGGGAAAATCCCAAGAAAACGTCACCTCATTTAGAATTTCAGAATTCAAGTTCTTACTAATACATGTGGCAGACGACATGTTATGTGAAGCTGGTATTCTCAGCGACAATTTCATGTTGAATAGAAAGTCTAGATTGAACTTTTAGTCTTGATTTTTGAGAAAGAATGCATGGAATTACTGTCATACGTATATATCTGTTACAGTTGTCATATTTCACCAACATATTACCACAGTGTAACTGAAGTATAAGACTGAACCCTATTTCTGCATTTACAGTTCACCTTTTTCTTTTCCTAGAATGATACATTTTCATTCATTTTGCAGAATGAATTGATAAACTTTCCCAGAAATAAACCTGATTTTTTTTAGAATTAACAGCTGAATATATTTTACTCTCAGAACCATATGTCTGGGCTGGGTTTCTGGTGAGCCAAGGACAGATAGTAAACACTGTCAGGGAAGGTATTTAGGTGTCAGAGAGGTCTCTCAATAAGTTTTAGAATGCCTAAACCACCAAGTTTAATTGTAATTTAGGCACTATCTCCTAGAAACCAAGTGATCACAACTCTTAGAAATGGTAAAGAGCAACGGTTACTTGAATGTGGTTACCCATTTCTGCCTACCTAAATCAACATTAAATTCATGTTCTAAGTGTGTCTTTTATTTTATAGACCTTTCTGTACAATGATTTTTCAAGTGAACAGTGTATGCTAATAAGGAGAGACATCTGTGCTCCTCAGTGAGGTGAAGTTCTACATCACAGGAAGTGTTCGAACTCTTTAGCCTGAACCTGCACTGAGCATATGTCTGTAAGGTGAGTTATGGGAGCTCTCTCCTGTTCTTGGCTTTAATTTTTAAAGCTTTTAAACATAGTATTCTTGTGGTGTGTGACAGGAAAAAGAGGATGGTACTTGCAATATTGCTTATGATAAGGCACTAGCATATCTTTCGGGGCTTTACCTTCTCTTGAGAATAATAATAATTTAAAAAAAAAAGCTGTTCAAGAAATAATTTTTGTATAAGCTGCAAAATTTATAACACACGCACACACACCGATTCTCTAGTGCTTTGCTGGAATTTCTGAGTTAGCAGGAAGTGTATTAGGCTTAAAGTCAGTCGTTATTTTGATTATTCCCATCACTTGTTGCAAAATATCCAGAAGTACATCACTGACAGCCAGTACAGAAAACAAAAAAGGAATTTATTCTGTTTTAATAACTCTCAGGTTGATTTTCATGCTTTCAGTGGTGCATTGTTTTGCATACACATACACAACAAAAAAAAGACTGCTGATAATGAGGGGGATGCCACGATGAAGCACTGTTGAAGACTGTTTCTGATAATCAGAGTCTAATATAAGCTATTTCTTGCAAGCACACACATACCTGCACTTACATAAATAGTCTTATGTGTGTGCTCTAGCCAGACCAATATAGGATGAACACAAACATGTTAACTGAGCAGCATTAGCGCTGATTAGAAAGGTTCATTTAGCATGACTGCAATTGGTACTCCAAGTGACTTATACTAAAGTCTGATCATAATTTAATTGCTCTATTATACATTGACCAAACATTCATATTCATTTTTTTTTTTGCTGTTGTAGCTGTTGTTGTTGTTGTTACTATTACTATTACTACTATTGGGTATATTCCAAGGATGAGACTCTGAGTAATCTGGTCTTGTTGAAGATGTCCCTGCTCATTGCAGAGGGGTTGGACTAGATGGTCTTTAAAGGTCCCATCCAACCCAAAATACTCTATAACAAGTTCTGTTCTGATCACTGCAGGTTACAATGCAAAATTTTGAAATAGCCTGTTTTAACACAGGGGACTATATAAAAACCTATAGCCACCTACTTCCAGTAAATTAACATCTTCTTCTGGTGATAAATATGCTTCCCCCCTGTACTAACAAACAAAAAGTAAACTTTTTTCGATTTTTTTTTTTACTTTTTATCTTAAAATTTTTTACCGTTAAAAGTTAGAATAGAAATGAGCCAGAGATATATGATAAACACACTACTTCATTTGACCAATTATCTGTTTTCCACCTGAGATAAGTAAAAACTGTAGCTTATTTTTTATACTAGAAACACACAAAAAGATATGTCTGTGAAAAAATAACACTATGTATATTGACACTGCAGAAGTAAGCAGTGCTTATTTATCTTATGAATAGTAGGTAATACAGGAAACATCATGTTACTCCCATGGGCAGGCTTCCCAGAACAAGTGTAAGAATCATAAACCTTAGTTGGAGTCAGATTATTAGAATATGTGTATTTAATACAATAAATTATTTCCACATGCACATGTAGGTGAGCATGTTGCTTACTCACACATGAACATTAGTTGGATTTCTGTCCTGGCATTTTGGAAGAAGGAATATGATTGACCCACACCTTGCCATGGTTTCTTATAGCCTTTTTAAATTTCTTGCATTAGCACCTCTTACTTCTTACATTTCAGTTTTATGAGATAAAACACTTTCACATTAATATCAAGTAAGTAGTCTTGTTAAGGTTGGATAAATTCAAAACTTCTGCTCCATTTGAAAGACTATGCCACCATACATATGTCTTTTTTTTACTAATGCAGAACCAGCTAAGAAAAGGTCTATCTCCTTCAATTTCTTTAACAGCCATGGTTTCAAACTTCTTATCTGACTTAAGAGTAGTTTGAATGCCTGCAAGAACAGTACAAATTTTAAGACTTATCTAACCTTAGACTGACAAGGCAGCATATGAGAAGAATGAAGGGGAAGAAAGTATATCTAGAAATAAGAGTAATTCAGCAATGTGATAGAATGAGAATTTGGAATAGATGACTAAAAGAATGCCAATTAATACACTATTCATTATTTAATCCAGGTAGGTTGAACAGCAAAGGGATAAACTTTAATTAGCAATTGCAAAATAGCTACTGAAAATCAAAACCAGATAGTTTGTCCACATTCTTTGTTGATGGTTAATGACATTGATCTCCTTATCTTAGTAGAATTACTATGATTTACAGCAATGTTTGCAAAGAAAACTGATATATATGAGGAAGAATTTTCATAGCCTTGAAAGACTGATTTGATATATCTTCTTCTTGAGTTGGTGATCTTGCTGACTAGGCTAAAGGACAAGAATTATTCAACCACTACACTGTGAAAATATTATCAAGGGGCTTCCTTTCTGAAAACATATCTAGAAGTGGAACTTTGGGTTTAGCTTATTCTTGTACTCCTAGCTCCTGATCTTGACCAGTTAAGAAAATTCTTTGCATATCCACAACCAGATGTGCTATAAATTATCTCACTTCTTTAGATAGCTGTAGTTCTTAAAGATTCCTAGCTTTCCTTCAGTTTTGTCAGCCCCAGTTATTTTTTTCTTCAAAATCTATTTGTACTATTTCTTTCTCAGAGTAGACCATGAAAATGCATACATGTTGTGGTTTGGGATGGGTTGGCCAATGACGAGACAAGAGATGCTCTCCCCCACCTCTCACTCCAGGGAGAGGAAGAAGAGAGATAAAGAAATTTATGAGTTTAGCAAAAATAAAACTACTTTAATGAATTATCAGTGATAAAATAAATAAGGGAATAATTTATATATATATAAATATATACAAATTTGTATCAAGCTCTCAGGGAGATGTCACTGGCAGGCACTGGGGAAGTTCCAGACTGGACTCAGCGACAAATGGGAACTGGAACACACTGACCTGGACCAAAAGGCAGATGAGCTGATGGGATCCTCCTCAGATGTCAGTCACAGAAGAAAGAGAGCCACTGAAGAAGCAGTCCACTGAAGAAGCAGTCCACTGAAGAAGCAGTCCACTGAAGAAGAACCCACTGGAGAAGAACAATCAATCTGACCCCTTTGATGCCTTAGCTTTTATACTGAGTATGGCAGATGGCATGGAATACCCTATTGGTCAGTTTGATTCACCTGACCTGTCCACTCCTCCCCACAGGTACAACTCCTCCAGAGGGTAAACAACCAAGTCAGCTCACTCTGGTTGCCAGAGTACAAGCAAGTACAAGCAACAAGTACAAGCAAGAGCCTCTCACTGCACAGAAAGTTGGCTCTGCTTCACCTCAAACCAGNCAAAAATAAAACTACTTTAATGAATTATCAGTGATAAAATAAATAAGGGAATAATTTATATATATATAAATATATACAAATTTGTATCAAGCTCTCAGGGAGATGTCACTGGCAGGCACTGGGGAAGTTCCAGACTGGACTCAGCGACAAATGGGAACTGGAACACACTGACCTGGACCAAAAGGCAGATGAGCTGATGGGATCCTCCTCAGATGTCAGTCACAGAAGAAAGAGAGCCACTGAAGAAGCAGTCCACTGAAGAAGCAGTCCACTGAAGAAGCAGTCCACTGAAGAAGAACCCACTGGAGAAGAACAATCAATCTGACCCCTTTGATGCCTTAGCTTTTATACTGAGTATGGCAGATGGCATGGAATACCCTATTGGTCAGTTTGATTCACCTGACCTGTCCACTCCTCCCCACAGGTACAACTCCTCCAGAGGGTAAACAACCAAGTCAGCTCACTCTGGTTGCCAGAGTACAAGCAAGTACAAGCAACAAGTACAAGCAAGAGCCTCTCACTGCACAGAAAGTTGGCTCTGCTTCACCTCAAACCAGGACAATACATAGTTTTGAATTATTTTGAAAGAAATTGGAAAGCAGATGTTAAATCCATCATTGCCAAAGTAGGTTTAATATTAACTGTATTTACAGCATAACATACTCTTCACTGTAAAAGTGAAAGTAATCAAACATCAAGGGGTAATGGTTTCAAACTGAAGGAGGGTAGATTTAGATGAGATATTAGGAAGAAATTATTTATTGTGAGGGTGGTGAGACACTAGAACAGGTTGCCCAGGGAAGTTGTGGATGTCCCATCCCTGGAAGTGTTCAAGGCCAGGTTGGATGGAGCTTTGAGCAGCCTGGTCTACTGGGAGGTATCCCTGCCCATGGCAGGGGGGTTGGAACTAGATCTTTAAGGTCCCTTCCAACCCAAACCATTCTAAGATTCTATGATTTGACGGCATTTGATGCATTGAGTAATAGTACACATTCCTCATAAGTGGGAGTATTCACAACTGGCCAGCTTCCTAAATAGCACCCTGGAGTTAATTGCAAATTACTGAGCATTAATTGCAGATAGAAATTCTGAGACTGCACCATATAAGAAGACTATGACCATAATTGCCCGTGCTAGATAATGAATAAACTCTTTCTATAAAAACATATATATAATATTAGACAGAAAAAAAGAAAAAAAAACATATCAAACACCAACAGGATTCACAAAAGAATTATTTTATCTTTGATAATGAAGAATCCTCCATCAAACGCTTTCAGCTTTATTTCAGATATGCATTTATTATACTACTACTTTCAATATTTAGCATATTTACGCTAAGAACATTTTCAATTTATATGTTTTCAATTTTTATGTTTTCTGCAGTCTCCAAAGTGATGTGGCTTTAAGTATGCTTCCATGTATTGCAAAAATTGTAACTGTCTTCTTATGATATAGCCTTTGTAAAATTCATAAGTACCCATGTGTTCTTGAAGACTGTCTTGAAATTGTCTAGGTCATTTAGTTTTTGAAAACAGGTTGATTTCTCCATTGTCCTTTATATGTCTCAACTTAAAAGAATAATGTTTTCTTGTTACAGATCAGGAGGAGGACATCTTCTGCAAGCCAGGCATAAAATGACTCTGCTTTCTGTTGTTCTTAGTGTATTCATGCCTGTTGATATTGAAATCAGTGGCTGTTTTGAGAATGACTTTCAAAAGAATAGGAAGGAGAAGAGAGAAAAAGAAAAAAATGAAAAAGAGGGAGAAATAGATACCTAACATGCCTATTATTTTTATATTCTCATCTCCAGTTTCATGATTTCCCTGAAATTACAGTTAAGTCTCTAAGACAATAACAACTGAAAGTAACCTTGAGGAAACCTTGACTCAGACTAAAATGTCACATCAATGCTACAGATGTCAAGAACAACTTACTTGCCAGCAAAATATTTTTGTATGGCTAACCATGACCATTGACATCACTGCTGCCTTCTGTTAAATAGGAATGAAATAGGAGTATTAAAATGTAAACATCCAAAATGTGCTTTCAACATTTTAGATTATACCTTCCCTGATTAAAAAAAAAAAAAAAAAA
>VXBH01007432.1:44899-58255 GCA_013400035.1 Rynchops niger
ACCAGTGCAGAGTAGAGGGGGAGAATGACCTCCTTCGACCTACTGGCCACACTCTTCCCTATGCAGCCCAGGATTCCATTGGCCTTTTTGGCAACAAGGGCACATTGCTTTCTCATGGATAATTTTCTGTCTACTAGGACCCCCAGATCCTTCTCCTCAGAACTCCTTCCCAGCAGGTCCACCCCTAACCTATACTGCTGCTTAGCATTCTTCCTCCCCAGGTGCAGGACCTTGCACTTGCTTTTGATGAACCTCATTAGGTTCTTCTCTGCCCAGCTCTCCAGCCTGTCCAGGTCATGCTCGATGGCGGCACGGTCCTCTGGAGTGTCAGCCACCCCTCCCAGTTTGGTATCATCAGCAAATTTGCTGAGGAAGAAAATTCTAAAATCTCAGAAATTCTTATAAAATAGAACTTCCATCTTACACACAGCTCTAGATATAAACCTGCAGCAGAAATTTCTGGGTGATGGCGTATGTCCGTACAATATATGTACAATATATATATGTATATGTACAATATATGTATGTCCGTACAATAGATGAGGTCAAATTAAATGTACATGATCGGTACTTCTGTTCTTTGAATCTATGAATCACTTTGAAAAATAATATTCTCGAATGAATGCAGTTTTTTATAAGTTATGTGTATTTTATACTTTATTTTTACTAAGTAATTAAAGGAATATATAAATACATATATTAACAGCATGCACTCAGTTTTTCAAAAAATACCTTCAAGAGGAAAAAAAACACCCAAACAGTTGGCAATATGCCTGTTTTTTCACTGTTTCTTCTTCACATAGCATACATTAAGCAGCAAGTGTGAATAAAATGCCTATGCTTGGATTCAAACCACTGCAGCACTTAATATTAATTGTTGTTGACAAAATAGGTGTCAGAAAAGAACAAAACAAAACAAAAAAACCTGACTGAACATCTTTTGTTCAAGTCCCAGCTCCATTAAATCTTCCAGACAGAACTTCCTTTGTGGAAAATTTATAATTCCCACTTTCCCATTTAAAACAGTAGGTGTCCCTTACATGAGCTATAACTCTTGCATAATTGGGCAGCCTAGGACTCCTTCCAAATTTTCTGTGACAGGCATAATTTTTCATGAACACATCTGCCATAAGTTTACAGAAATCTAGGAACAATTATCCAAAAGAACTAAGTCAGGATTTATACACTGTGCATAAGATGTGATAGAGAAAACCTTGTCATTTTATCCACAAAATATTTGTTCCATCAGTTTACACTCTAAACACCTCCTAATAATATATAACATAGGTGTATTTTTGTTATTTGTTTCCTCATGCACTACTGGTTTATTGATGAAAATGTGTAGTTTCATGTGGAAAACACATGGCCATTTGGAAAAGAGAACTCTATAGTACTCCAAATAAAAGTTTATTCTCCGAATAAACTGTTTTATCCCATACTGATTTGGCAAGATAAAACGTAGAAAGAGATTTTGGTAGCTGCTTTGCTTTTCATAGGTTTAAGACAAACTTCAGTACAACCAACATGAACACTCCTGTTGATTTGAGCTGATATAGAAGCTAGATTTTTTTCACGGTGCCATCATGGTTCAGTTTTCAGAAAATAAATAGTTATTATAAGGTTTTATCCTAGTGTTAACTGTACCACCTCAAAGAAACCTCACTTACTCCTTTGGCTTTTTTTTCTCCAGAAACCAACTAGGCAAGAAGTTAACTAGGTGTAACTGAGATGCAAATGAAAACAAAAGGCTTTTGGACACTGTGGAAATTAATCGAAGACTAACCAATCCTTTTCCAGGCTTTAGATCCCTTGTTATATATGAGGAAATGAAGGTTAATGGTTATTTCTATACTGTGGAGAAAATGTTTTCCGTGTCATTCTGTTCAGCCCTAATTCAAGCTTCACGTACTGGTCATTGATGAATTAGGAAGTTATAATCTGCAATAAATTTTGTACTCTTTAATTGATTATGAGGTTTGTACAATCAAAATGTACTACAAAACTGCTGTCTGTTTTGCCGGGGTCCTTGCAGTAAACTTAAATACATTGGCTGGGGAAGGGTGCCTTGCCCTGACAAGGAGACAGAAAGTGGAAAAGTTGGATATCCTGGGCCAGAACTGATTGGCTTTACTGAAGACTGCAACTGACCATTAGGTTAGATTAAAATAGTGGGATCTTTTCAATCCCTTTCTGATTATGATTGGTCAATAACCTGGCAGATGGAAAAATAACCTAGAGATATGGGGTAAGACTCAGATGCTGATAAGATCAAAGATATAAGACCTTATCTAAGAAAGAGTCCTCATGAGAATGCTGGCAGTGCTCAATCTTGGTTTAAGAGTTGTTATACTTTATTTAACAAAATATATTTTCTTGTGGCACAGAATAGATAGGGGAAAAAAATAGTCAGGATGCTTAATTTTGTTACATAAAGGGAGACTTGGGTAGAAATGAAGGACCTAAGGACAAGAAAAATAATCAGAAAGCAAACATTTCATCAGTCACTACCTTCGAGTCACATATATTTGTGTATTGCTGGCAATCTGAATCAGTACCTTCAGCATCTACATTTCTATGTTGAAATATAATATAGGCTGAGGAGCTACATATCATCAGCAATGACGAATTTCATTATGATTTATTTAACAGTATATATACTTTAGGAGGGATAACTAAGTTTCCACTGATATACCCAGTATTTGTGAGCCCTCAAGAGCTGTCTGGCTGTGAATACTTCAGTTAACTTCTCTTGATTTGCCTGCCAGTTAAAAAGGGAGATATAAAATCTTAATAAGAAAAATAATAATTTAAACAATATGTATCAACATTTTTAATCAATTCTGTGACCCTGGAAGGAGAGAATTATAGCCATCCAGAACACAGCTGAAGAAATAAGAGAGTTTGTTGAATTTTTTTGCAGGAAATATTTTTTGTTTAACTCTGCAGACAAAACACTTCTGCCCTAGTTGGAGCTGGCTGTAATTCTTATGACATATAAATTAAGTCTCATCATGATTATATTGTACTCTTCAGAGAGTTCCCTTCAGACTGGCTGCAAGTTGTTCATAATTTGGTAGAGCTGATTTGACATCAGTTCTAAATTCCATAAAGAAAACACGTCGTTTAAACCACTCTTGACCAGGGTGACTTGAAGTATCTTTAATCTGAATGCATTCAGAGGTCTAGCACATTTATTCTAAGACTGTTTTCTGGTGCAGATAAAATTAATAACAAAATAAATAAATAAACAAATATGACTGAACCACCTTAATTCATCGGGAAAAGCTCTAGGGCAAAATTAGAAAAAAAAAAGTATGAAAAATAGAATGTTCTGCATCAAACTGCTTTCAACACTGTAAGTGTGTCTGAGTACACTGTTCTTTTTTTCTTTTTTTTTTTTTTCCCTGGGGCATTGCACAAAAATATTTCCAACTCATATGTGCCAATTATTATATACATTTGTATATGGCATCATAAAGGAGATAATTTTAGTTCAGAATATTTCTAACACAAAAGTGAAAAAGGTCTGGTGTGAAAAGATGTTTAGCAGATGTAAAACTGTCATATATAATCTATAAAACATTATATCAGTGACAGGGCCCTTGCTGATAAAATGAACAATGTCTGCTTGGGCTTTAGCTAACTGTCCCAGTTCTGCCAATTACAAGGTGACAAAGTTAATTCGCTTAAAGTCAATGCTCTGAAATACATTACTGTAATACCATTAAAAACCGTTCAAGTCCATATTCCCTGGAAAGTGGCAGAATTATGAAGATTTTAATTCTATGTCAAGGACTGGATTTTGGAGTGAATTTAAAATGACCTATGGGAATTTTAAAACTTGGAGACTGAATGTGACGTCCCATTATTAGGAAATCCCACCCCTTCTCCATTCCTTTAAAGGCAAGTGATAAAACAGCTCACGTTGACTCACAAGCTGAAGCATTTTTCTGCTGTGAATATGAAAGACTAAGATTCTTAAAGATATAGATCTTGAAGAAATCATTAAGAACAAGAAAATCAATTGAAACAAATCTTCAATTTCTGTGTGGGTTCACATAAACTCACTATTTTGTGTTTCTGCAAATAAGTGAATAAAATTTCTATCACCAGCCTTAGTTGTCCTAGATGTCTTAGTTACCACCATGCTGATATATGGTACTTTGAACTCCAAAGAAAATGGAGAATATTAAGGATTTGATGGAGAAGACTGAAGGTGTTATTTAAATATTCACTTCTACATAGAATTTCTTTTTCTTAGGTGCTATAGATCCTTTGGTCAAGCTTTGGAATAAAACAGAACAGAAGTAAGGGGGAAGAAGTAATTGCTAGGGTCAGGGTGAATAAAGAACAATGAGAAATCTAATGCGGGCAGAAAAGATGTAAGGTCTTGAGAATGGTGACAGACTTGTGAAGAAAGAGGAAAAGATGGGCATCAGTTTGGCTATGATGAGATGACAGCAAAAGCCAAAAGTCATTTTTGTAGATGGGTGGGGTTTTTTTTTGCAAACAGATCAGAGAAGTGAATGTTAAGAAGTAAAAAGGGTGGGGAAGAAAAAGTTGAAACATGAGAAATGATCCAACTGAATACAAGCAGAATTGGGCTTTAACACAAACTAAAGCTTTTTTCTATAGATGTTAAAGAATGTCAGACGCTACTGTGATTACTTGCAAAATATTCATTTTGGTAAGGATGAGGAAATAAATCTAGTCCCTGATGACTTCTGTGTAACATAGATAACAGTTTGAACAGGTGGGAAAAAAAAAAAAATAAAGATCCTCCTATAATTATTTAGGTATGTATTTTGTCATGTGCATAGATACTTGCATAAGTACAAATGCAGGTAATCAACAGATATATTGACGTGGAAAACTAACAATACTTTGCACAAGTAGTACAAGTTGTTCACTATGTATGTGCTAACTGCATACATTGTACAAAATATCAAAAGTCTATTTTATTCTGAGAAGTTAGGAACTAAAATTAGCATTAAAATTTGACCAACCACAAAACAGATCTAGAGGCACTGAGAAACTACAGACTAGATGTGCCAAGAAGCCAGATGCTGCCTTTGGAATAATATTTTTCAGGCCTTGGCATCAGAAATCTGTGATGCCATCCAAATGATTCCTACACCCTATAAAAGCTGTTTTCTTCAAACAACATACTAGCGATATTAACTATCCAGCTATAGAATAAAATTAGATGATGGTTAAGATAGATACAACCTATTTGAACAATCTTACGTGAAAGAAAATGTGCACACTTATAATACTTGATGCTGCTCTTTTAAAATCACACTTAAGTAAAAGTCAAGAGGATGGATATGTGAAAGTTAAGGCAGGCATTTTTCTATGTGCTCCATAAATCTTATTTTTTCTTTCTAATACAGTGCCATGAATTTCATCCTGTGTAATGTTAATAATAAATATGTCTGAAGACAGCAATCACAAATGACTCTTATGAATACTAGCTAATTACACATAAACATTTTTTTATAGTATTTTCATGATGAAAGACCTGCTCTCTTACTACAGAATTTTGAGGTCTACTGATTAGCTAGCCAGTGAGGTAATGGGAGTTTTGCTCTTACTTCAAGAGGCTTGAGACTAGTCCATAAAAGTCTCATTGTAAAATTTCTCTAGACGTGATTTTTGGTATACCTTCATGATCTTTACAGAGTGTCTTCCACACAGCTCAAGGCATAGTAAAACACCATTGGAACTTCTAGATAAAACACAGAGGCAGAATGTCAATGAAAGTAAAACTTGTCCAGCTGCAGCTGTGTGAATGGAAGGAGCTTGTTTTCTCCTTCCCTTCCCCAGCTGCTCATCTCCACTCCCCAGGAATGCTCATCACCCTTCTGATTTGTTAGCTGCGTGATTGCTCCCTAAACAGTTTCAGTTCAGTTGTCAAACGCCTGCTATTTGAACTGCTTAAATTAACTTTGGTTTGTTTTTCTTGAAAAAGTCACAAAGGTCTTAAACAAGGAGCTTAGCACACAGATCTGAAACTGGGACAGAATGAAGGCTGGGGAGAGCAATTGCTTTTCCTGAAAGAAGCGCAGCTGGAAGAGCTACAGGTTGAGACTATATCCTGAACTGTACAAGCTGGATAGCAAGACCTGGATACTAAAAGAAAGGTAAAAAAAATCAGTTTCCAAAGAACTGGTAAAATTGAGTACAAAAGTATTTTATCAGAAATTATTCATTCAATCATCTCTCTTTTGTGTTGATTACTTACATTTCTGTTATTTTTTTCTTTGCTGTCAAGAAATAAACCAAAAGGCTAAATCTAGATCAAGATCATCTATATGTATATCAAATTTGTAAAATCAAGTATGTGTATTAAGGTATATTTCAGTTAGTATTACTCAAACAAAAGTATACTGACTGTAAGTATACACTACAACAGCATTTGTCATTCAAATCAGTATTCAGTGATATTAAATGTGACTCTGCCTTTCTCACTATAAAAGAGGGTCTTGACCTAAGCACGGAGATTAATTCTATCATTTGCATAGTCCACAGTCCATTTGCACAGTTTTCCACAGAGGTTGTGTAAGAAGTTTACTGGTGGAAATAATAAACAACAGGATATTAATTCTTAGTCAAAACAGTTGAATTTCTCATGGAATGTAAGTGCAAAAGAGACAGGTATGTCATGTTACCAGAATTCTCTGTTTTCATCTTGAGTTCTCCCACTCTTTTGATGCGTTCTGAGAAGAAGTGGTCTGGCTCCATCTCCTCTATATCTTTTCCATGGGCAGTTGAAAACATCAATAAGATCTCCCCTTAGATTTATTTTCTAGGACTGATCACACCTGGATTCTACTTGTATGCCATGTGCTCCAGTGTCCTAACTGTATCAGTGTCCTCTGCTGGGCACATTCTAGTGTATCAGTATCTGTCTTTTACTTGATAGTCCAAACATGGATCCAGAAGTTCAGGTGGCTTCACAAGTGCTACGTATAGGGTAAGACTCTCCTTGGTCCTCCTCTGATCTCCTGGTTACTCTTGCTGAAGCAGTCCAGTATGTGGTTGGCTTTCTTCACTGAAGGTCACTTATGGCCTATAAATATATCTTCTTTAGTTTCTCATTGTCTGACTTGAGAGCTCAGGGGTGTGATTTGCAGAAAGGATGAGCCTAGAGCTCAAAATCAAATAGTTCAAAGGCATTTCACACAAAACGATAAAATAAATGGAAAACTTTTACTTTCATTTCTCTGTCTCTGTTCATCACCTATAAAATAATACTGCTCTATCTCTCAGTGATGCCATAAAAATAAATTAATTAATGTTTATGATACATTCACATTCCCCAGAGGAAATGCTCACAAGAAGATAAATATTTCTGTCTTTTGAGAAATACTTGATCAGCGTGCAGAAAAGCAAAAGGTTGCATAGATATAAAATATATTGCAAAAACTGCTTGGTAACTGAACTCCATACATCTTGGATACTGAATAAGGGACCCTGTGGGAGGAAAGAAAAGTATGTGTTTGTATTACACAGGCTATGTCATAATGCATGTGAAGGATTCAAGCTATTAATTATGAAGAAACATTTCTAATTGCTTAACTCTGGATTACAATAAAAAAAAAAGTTATATACAAGGATCTTTCAGTATGTCAAATTTTTAATATGGCACTGAATTCATAGAATTTTTCTATTGCAATAAATTTCATGCACACGTGCACAACAGCAATAATTAATTTGTGCCTCTACCAACTTAGAGTTAGAATGTATTATGTGAAGCATCATCTTCTATTACAGGTAGCTGTACTGATATGCTGACACACTAGTTCGCTTGAATATAATCAAAGTCTTTATTTAGACCTTAAGTGCTATCATAAGTAAATAATCTGCTGCACAATAAGTGAATTAGAACTAAATAAAATATGAAGATATCTGTCCTAAATGTCTTACATTCTGAGACCTTTAACATACAATCTCTAAATTACATTACTCACAGTACAATAGGAAAAATTCTCATTAACATAGCTGAAAACAAGGATATCTTATACAAAGAGAGAGTTTCAGTTCTACATCTTTTTTAATGAGATCAAAAGTATGCCAAGTGCAAAATATGGCATTGATACCTTTCAGTCTTTTTGTTTGGATTTGTTTGTTTGTTGGTGTGTTTTCCTTTTGTTACTGAGAACTTGGCAAGGAACAAAGGCCAGGAAATGAGTTCGATCCCAGTCTGCCCTTCAAGTCAACTTTACATAAAGCCACAGCTGGCTGCAGCATCTCTGTATCCTGCCATCATTCTGCCCAAACTGTTAGAAAGGCAGGTGTAGCTGAAGTTGCTCATTATTATCCACATAAGTACGCTGTGAAAGTAGGTGAGATGCTACCAGTATGCATAGCTGAGCAGACTGTGACAAAATATTTAGCCAAAACTTTTCCTTCTGCTCCATGGTTCATCTAAAATACAATAACTGTCCATAGCTTGCAATTCTGTCATGACAACGTAAAGTGCTGAGCTTGAACAAGAGCAGTGATTTCCATTTAATGTACAGTAAAATCATATCCATGATTATTCTTCTTACATATTTTTGCTTAAAGGTTCATAAGCCAAAGATTAACAAGAGTTTGGATTTTAGCATTTGATTCCTGTGTGTCTTAGTATTTGTGCTCAGTTTCTCACAATGGAAATGTGGGAAATGGATCTCAAAATATAGCTCCATTCTGAAGGAAGGTTCATTTAATCAGCATAATACATTGCAATATCAATAGATAACACAACAATAAGAAGGGAGCCAACAAATCAGGATTGCTGTCTCTTTCTTTTAAACCCCATATCTTCTACTAACATAATACTGTTTGACTTTAGTCATATTAAGTCTAGCCCTAACTGCTTGAATATTTGTCACGTGGAGATAGTGTGTGGTTGACAGAGTCTTTTGTGAGGCAGTCCTGAAGGGCAAAGGAGTCCAGGAGGGCTGGACATTCTTCAGCAACAAAGTCTTAAAGGTGCAGGAGCTGGCTGTCCCCATGTGCTAAAAGACGAGCCAGTGGGGAAGAAGTTTGGCCTGGCTGAACAGACACCATTGTCTGTAACTCAGGAAAACAAGAGAGTTTATGACCTTCAGAAGAAGGGGCAGACCACTCAGGCAAACTACAAGGAGGTCATGAGGTTATGCACGGAAAAAATTAGAAGGGCCAAACCCCAGCTAGAACTTAATTCATAAAAGACAATAAAAAATGTTTCTATAAATACACTAGCAACAAAAAGAGGGATAAAGAGAATCTCCGTCCTTTATTGGATGCAGGGGGAAACATAGTCACCAAGGATGAGGAAAACCCTTTAATGATAAGACCAGTTTTTCTCTAGGTACACAGCCCCCTGAGCTGGAAGACAGAGATGGAGAGCAGAATGCCAAGGGAAAATGGTGAGTGACCTGTGACACCACTTAGACACACACAAGTCTATGGTGCTGGATGTGATCCACCCAAGGGTACTGAGGGAGTTGCAGAAGCGCTCACCAAACCACTTTCAATTATTTGTCAGCAGTCCTGGCTAACTGGGGAGGTCCCAGTTGGCTGGAGGTTAGCAAACGTGACTCCCACCTACAAGAAGGGCTGTAAGGAGTATCTGGGGAACCACAGACCTGTCAGTCTGACCTCAGTGCTGGGGAAGGTTATGAAGTAGGCCATCTTGAGTGCCATCACACGGCACATGCGGGACAACCATGCGATCAGGCCCAGTCAACATGGGTTTATGAGAGGCAGGTTCTGCTTGACAAACCTGATCTTCCTGTACGACAAGGTGTTCTGCTTAGCGATGAGGGAAAGGCTGTGGCTGTTGTCTGCCTAGACTTTAGTAAGTCTTTTGACACCGTTTTCCACATAATTCTCCTGGAAAAACTCACTGTCCATGGCTTGGGTGGATGTATGCTTCGCTGGGTGGCTGGGACAAAAGTGTTGTGGTGAGTGGAGTTAAATCCAGTTGGTGGCCAGTGACAAGTAGTGTTCCCCAGGGCTCAGTATTGGGGCCAGTTCTCTCTAATATCTTTATCAATGTTCTGGATGAGGGGATCGAGTGCACCCTCAGTGAGTTTGCAGATGACACTGAGTTGGGCAGGACTGTTGATCTGCTTGTGGGTAGGATGGCTCCACAGAGGGATTTGCAGAGGATGCATCAATGAGCCAAGGCCAACTGAATGAGGTTCAACAAAGCCAAGTGCCAGGTCCTGCATTTCGGTCACAACAACAACATACAGCCCTGGAGGCTTGGGGAAAAGTGGCTGGAGAGCTGCCTGGCAGAAAAGGGCCTGGGGAAGTTGGTTGACAGCTATCTGAATATGAGTCAGCAGTGCGCCCAGAAGGCCAACAGCATCCTGGCTTGTATCAGAAATAGCATGTCCAGCAGGAGTAGGGAAGTGATCATCTCCCTGTACTCAGCACTGGTGAGGCGGCACTGGCTGAGTGCTGTGTTCAGTTTTGGGCCCCCACTACAAGAAAGACATTGAGGTGCTAGAGCATGTTCAAAGAAGGGTAACAAAGCTGGTGAGGGGTCTAGAGCACAAGTCTTATGAGGAGTGGCTGAGGGAACTGGGGTTGTTTAGCCTGGAGAAAAGGAGGCTCAGGGGACACCTTATGGCTCTCTACAACTACCTGAAAGGAGGTTGTAGCGAGGTGAGGGTTGGCCTCTTTTCCCAAGTGACAAGTGATAGGACAATAGGAAATGGCCTCAAGTTGCACAAGGGGAGGTTTAGATTGGATATAAGGAAAAATTTCTTCACAGAAAGGTTTCTAAAGCATTGGAACAGGTTGCCCAGGGAAGTGGTTGAATCACCATCCCTGGAGGTATTTAAAAGATGTGTAGAAGTGGCACTTAGGGACATGGTTCAGTGGTGGACTTGGCTGTATTAGCTTTGCAGTTGGACTCAATGATCTTAAAGGTCTTTTCCAACCCTAAATGCTTCTATGATTCTATGGTTCTATGTTTATTATCTCTCCTAAATTCCAACAAAACACATTATTAAAAGAATTAAAGATTATTAAAATTTGTACAGTTTCTAAAATATTATTTTATCTCTTGTTTTGAAAAGAACCATATTTTCATCCATATTCATATTTTATTGGTTATTTTTTTAATTTGTTTTTTGGTTTTACAGATATTCATCACCAGTATATCAGTGATATTTTATATTGGTATTCAAAAGCTCATACCGTTGCTATTAGGACCTTTCTACAGTACAGTAATGTTCCCTCCTAGGAAAACTGTTGCATCAGCTCTTATAAAAGTCAACTGTTTTCCAAATGGCAGTAGTATAAACAAAATGTTAAACATCAGAGTATTGCAAATTAACAAGGAGAACTTACTAGTATATAAAATCTAAACCTACAAATCTAAAATCTAACCACCTAAATTTAATTTATCAATGTACGATGGTTACTCAAAGTATATTTTCTAGCACTTGATATGATCCATTTTTATACATCCCAGGAGATACTTCTCCCATTTGTCCTTTTGGATGAAATTTCAGCTGTTTTAAGAAAAAATTAAAAAAAAAAAAAAAAAATCTGATCTGTAACAATGTTAAGAAAAATCTTTCCTGAATGGAGAGTGAGTATTTTCTTACCAGTCCATACATCTGTTTCTGCATGAAATTACTGTGAATACTATTTAAATAAAGAAAATTAGAAGCCAAATAATGAATAGCATAATAGATAATTTATCAGACTTCTATAATATATTAATAATACAAATGTCAGTGGAAAGTTACTAAGGAATATTCAGAAAATAGTATTCTCTTTGTCCATATAAACTCTTATGTTTTTTTGCAGTTCTAGCACTAGTGTATCACCTGTGGATATGAAGCTAGTAGTCATTGTCAGCATAGACCTAGAATGACACAAAAGAAGAAGGAAAGTGTTTACAGTGTCCTCTCTGGTAGTACAAAACCTCAGTACCTAAGAGACTCATTACAGATCCAAACTCATACTTTGTTTGGCTTAGATCATATATTCAGATGGCTTAGCTCTCGTGAGACCATCATAACCAATAAATATACAATATTTTGAAATTATTTTCTTTCAATCTTATGCACTAAGAGTATTTGAATTTGCATACAATATTTTAATAAATAAAAATCTGTATCAAGAAGCATCAGACAGATTTTGAATTTCAGTAAGTATGTGAATTTTGGAGACCCTTGGTCAACAGTGCTTCATAGCATATTGAATGTATTTCCGTACTTCTGTTCTTCCTGGAAGGAAAAAAAAAATACTTTTCTTAAGCAACTAGGTCTGGAATATGACTGTGATTCTGAACAAAGCATTATTTCTCTCTAATCCTGTTTGAAAAACATAACTCTCTGGAAGGGGTCCTACATAGGCACTCCACATCTGCACAGTGTTTATAACTGGTAACAGCTACCACGTACCTAGCTGCCTGTCATTGATACCTGTGAATCTAATTCTTAGATGCATTAAACTTTTCTTGCATTTAATAGATAATAATAGCCTATATCTCAGGTATCTAAGCTAGGTGAGAGGACACCTAAGAGTTAGACGTCTCAATCTTGAGCCAGTCTCACCTTGGTGACTGACATTAGGTATATTAGACATGTAACATTAGGTATTAGATATTAGAATTAGATATTCAAGTCTGGGTTTGTTTTTTTTTGTTTTTTTTTTTTTTTTTGTTTGTTTTGTGTCTTGTGCCCCTCCACATGTGTCTTTTTTTCTTTTTTCTTCCCCCTCTCCCTTCCCCCCCAACCCCTGCCCCGTTTAACTCATCCCAATGAAGTTACTGAAATTAATCCTCTTTTTTTATTATTATTTTTCCTCTGTGGAAGAAACTTTTCTCTGAGGAAAGCCCAAACCCTGCTTGCCCGATCTCGGAGAAAACTACAGCTGTGCAAACACTGCTGTTTCGTTCTGTTTCCAATAGCTTGAGGCTTTCAGTCACACACCCTTTTCTCAGACACTCCATTGACCTGCTCCGTATGCCTTAATATTCCCTGTTGACAATGTTTACTATATTTGCAGGCATTTTATATCACCAAAATGAATAAAGAAACCCTAGGGAATTGAACAATCAGGCCCTGAGGGGTTACTCCCTTTCTGTGCATAAAGGGAGCAGGATTTCTCCTAGGCAAAGTGCATCACCCTGTCTTTACTATTCATCTTCAAAAATGCACTTGAAAAGTAAGTCTGCAGAAACTGAATATTAGTATTTTGGCTAAAATTCAGTTGAATAGTCATTATGAGCCCATGGCAAAGCCAGAGAGTCTGAGGAACTATAGGCAGAGAAAGACTGTTCACAGGACACTTAAGTTTGAATACATGCACAAGTCCTTTGGGGCTAAGGATCTATTTAAGGAGTTTCTGTATTGGGGG
>VXBH01007432.1:65422-86263 GCA_013400035.1 Rynchops niger
AAAAAAATTTATTTGATTATTTCAGTTTGCTTTTTCATCAGTGTCTATAATTGTATAAAGAATAAGAAAATTCTATGTAAAAATAAAGCTCAAAGAGCCTTATATAAAACCCAGTGAAATCAATAGCTATTTTTTCATCTACTTTCATACGTTTTGAACAAAGATCTACACTAACAGAAATAAGATACTGCAACATTGTTTAATTGTGTGATTAACTAAAAGTCCAAAATTAAGATTGTATTTTAAAACCTTGGAATGATGAGCCTTATGTGACTTAATAAGCCATGTGTGTGTATATACTTTCTTCCTGTTCATACTTTATTTTAAAAATTCTTGCTTCTAAACTCTTTTTTTCCTTTCCAGGACATCTGGTGCCTAAAAAACACAGAAGAACAGCTCCAGACTTTCTCATTTTGTAATTAAAGAAGGCCTGGATTTTTAGGTCTTGCTGTGAAGCTCACAGTATGTGTATTTATGACTCTGGCATATCCCTCTCACTGACTAGCCTGGTTGCAATTTTTTTATCTTCTCATAAGCTTAGAGCTGATAATTCACAGAGTGTTTGTGATGCTGTGAAGGGACCTACTTCCTTAAAAAGCTGACCTTGGAATCAGTTTTGAGGGACAGGATCTAAGACAGAGGGAAGACAGGTTGTGGATCTTAGCAAGCTGTGACACAGGAATTCATCTAAACAATTCCCATGGGATCTAAAGTATAGACATCTGTGACATCACAGTTTTCCTTGACAGACAATAGAGAGAATCATAATTCTTATACCAACTTAAGATACTATAGATACCAGCTTATATGTTTTATACTAACTTACCTATCTAAAACAGGTTGCAAGAATAATGACTGAAAAATTTATTTCTCTTCCTTGAATTTTAAGGTCATGTAAAGTAGTTAACTGAGATGTAGATGTTTCTTCTATAGACCTCTAGATTCTTGCTAAAGTCTGGTATGGCCAAGGATCTTTGCATACCTATTTTGTATAAGCATGGCATTGCTAGACGACTTGAGTACTAAGAACTGCATTAGATGATAATTTCACAGAGATTTCAATGAAGGTAGTATTGGTTTCTGGCCAGTTTAACCCTATTTCCAGTTCCTTCTGTCCTTTTCTCTGTTGTAAAAGAAAAACTGACTTTTTTCTGAATATTTTTTCTGTAAAATCATAAGAAAAAAATCCAGCTAATTTAAATATTTCCATTCCTTGCCAATTACTCAAAAACTTAGAACATTTTTTTTTTTTCTTCCATGCTCTCTTTTAAATGTTCCTCTCAATTTATTTAAAATGAATAAATAAATAATATTATACAACAATTGCCCCTATGAGAATACAAGGGCTAAGAACACGTGTAAATAAAAAAAAAGAATTTAAATTCCACTTTTTACTTTCTCTGTCTTCATATAATCAATATCTAAAGAGCTGTTTTAAAAAGCCAATTTAATTATATTCTTATGGGATGATTTTAAGAATTGGAAGTCTTCATCATTAACATTTAAAGAAATGTTTGATTTGGGTTGTCAAAACAATGACAGAAATGACAGAACTTTCAATTCAGCTTTCAAAAGTCTTAAGTAGCCTCTGGAGATTCATGAATACTTTTAAAAACAAAGGAAGATGGGAACTGACAAAACCCAGTAATGTTAATTTTCTCAGCTACTGTCAGTTTCACCACCTGTAGATAACTTTTCCAGCTTTATAGATGGTGATCATGCTTATCCTGTAGATACGGGTAATAAGGTAATAAAGTCTGTATGTGATCTTCTGTGCTCAAGTAACGATATACAAGGAGTCAACTCTTAGGAAACCTATCCGGCAAAGCACTATTCATTGCTGTAAATTACCACATTCAAATGAAGGAACAATTTCTGATACTTCACCGCAATTAAAGTTTCATTATTTTTTTAGTAATGGGTAATGGGTTAATATACTTTAAATGGGGTGGGCATCTGACTTTTTAAGCTTTCACATTTTTTTTGCTAGATCAAGGCCAAATAATTGCAAATTAAGCTCCGTTTTAGTCAAGTTAAAATCCCCACCACGAGTTCCTTAATTTCCTTATGGAGATAGTTTCACCACAATTATTCTTTTTTTTTTTTTTTTTTTTTTTTTTTTTTTTTTAAGTTCAGTTTTATTAGGGCAGCTGATGAATAACAGTATGTTACACCTGCTTTTGTGCATGATGATACTGAGAAAAAATTAGTTTCTTCACAATAAATTATCAGTAGATTGGAGATAGTTTTAGTCTAGTTCTCACTCAAAGAAATTATTCTGTTTTTAACAATGTTTTGTAGAAGACTAAAATTGGGGCAGCATTTAAATTGAAATTTATGAATAAAGAGTTCAGAGTGTTAGTTAATCTCAAGATTTTTATTTGATGGTCAAATATAATTTTTATTTTTTTTTACAGTAAAATTTAAATCAGAGGGAACTTACAGAAAAAATCCTTCATGAAATTTGCATAAATCCATAGTACATAAAAGAACAAAATATTTTCATGGTCTAAAAATAGACAAAGTTCTGCTGTTACTCAAAGGAACCAAAGATGGGTTTTTTTTAATAATATCTGGCTACTACCACCTGTGTTTTATTAAATTATAAGTAACTGCAGAAAGTCTTAATCATATGAAATTTATTCTAGCTTTGTGAAACTAACAGACACTGTCATTGCAGGATTAATCAGTTGCAGCAATTTTGAAGAAACTTAGGAGTGCTTCAAAGTGCCAGGCAATAAAAAAAAAAAAAGAAAAAGTAGACATTACTTTTTTTTTCTTTCTTTTTTTTTTTTTTTTACACAGTGAGTGAAAGCTGCTTCTTCTTTGTTTTGAAGGCTGAGAACTGCATAAAATAAAACATGCCCAGGCTTTAATAAACTAATTGACAATGTTAAAATAAACACCTGAGAGTTTTGTGCCATGTAGGGTCTCCCCCTATTGTCTTGCTAGGTAGTAAGAATAATATAGTGTATTTCTAGCCACTTTTGACATATTCAGCATTTCTGTCTCTCAGCATGACTTGTCTGTCTTCTGTCAGCATCACTTTTCTGTCTATCTATCTAAACATTTTTTTCCCTACTGTATATTAATTAAGGTATAGGAAATAAACATTGCTAAGGGATTTGCAGACAGGCAGTCTTCTGTAATCCCTATAGTTTACTAAGAATACAGGTGATCTCAAGCCGCAGTGTGTTTTTGTGGGGTTTTTAAAGTAAGAAAGCATTAGTTTTTAATTACATTCAAAATGCATATGTGGGACAGGGAATCCAGCAGCAGCATTGGCACCAAAGTCATGCAAATTATTTCCTCGACTCTTATGAAAGAAATCCTGTTCACGATTAGGTATTAAACCTGAGGGGCTTTATGGAATTGTAAGACATTTAAAAACACAATTACAGCAATATAAGAAATCTTTTTTGTAACTGAAGCAAATTTTATTATCATACATTGTCATGATAGTTGTTGCCAAAATTCTTTCCACATATCTTAAACTTCTCTTAGGATTTAATCTCTTCCCTGAAAGAAACAATTTGTCCTCTGAGCATAAAAAAAAGACTAGAAAACTGAATTAAACCAGACGTCTAACTTCAGGCATTTGAAGCTAGGTGAAATAAGTACTATTCAACATTACTTAAGAATGTAGTGTACATTTTTAGGTAAATGTAGAAATACTGAGAATAATCAAGCATTAATTCTGACACGTTATCATTAGGGCTACTGATCTGGATGATATCCCAGGTAAGATGAAAAAAGGCATACACCGGTTTATATGTAGGTAGGAAGATGGCAAAAATAGTATGTTTTTAAAGGTAAACAATGAAATATATGGTTGATGTTTTCAGCTATTCTTTTAAAGTATTTTGAAGTCTTATTAGCTTGTAGACGTGGCTCTTTGGGACCTGGTTTAGTGGTGGAGTTGGTAGTGTCAGGTTTGTGGTTGGAACTGATGATCTCAAAGTTTTTTCCAACCTAAATGGTTCTATGATTCTAAAAACCAAGCAAGATTCACTCAATTACTTATCATCCATCCTGCTTATTCATCAGGATAAGCTTTCCCCAGCTTAGGAAAGTTGTAGCAAATTTGAGGAAGTAAATATGTATAGATATTTTCAAATCATAAGATGCTACCTTTCTGACTGATCTTTTCTAGCTGTGCATTTTTTGTTCTCTCCTCTTTGTGGAAGGAGAATGGACTAGACCATAAACATGCAGTAGGAAACATAAGAATAAACTGGAGACATTTTACATGTGTAGCTATTAGGAAATAGCGGGTTTGATGTCAGTGCACTAACAAATACCGAACCAATGAGCTGAATTACCATAACTGACCGTGTATGTGTGTTAAATGCTCCTCAACAGTAAAGTTTAATGAAACAATTTAAATCTTGGTAAGGTTGCTAAGCCACCATAGATACTCTTTGCCCCTCACTGTTGAGTGCAAATGGGGAGAAGAGGATGAAATTATCTTCAACCTATTACAGTTTATCTTGTGTTTAAGATATGCAAAATAATTGCATCAGGTAAATCATGAGGGCCTTGGGAAGAGAAAATGTAAAAGGAGAGACAAAATAGAAGTACGAAACAGACAGAAATATTTTTACAAATGCCAATATGACCATTAGTATTGCCTTATCTTTTGATATCACCTTCTACTTCTGTGTTCCAGTGGGAAGGTCCTAGAGACAGTAAATACACACAGGTTATTTTAGTGGTATTGTTTCCATATAACATCCGTCAATGCTTCTGGGCATTGGAAAACAGTAATAACAAGAATGCATGAGTTTGTGGGAAGACACAGCTCCATGTGATATGTTTCTGAAATTATTCTAGGGAAATGATAATTTTCAACTTTATTGCTCCTTGACTGACCTCACTGTTGAAAATTTCAAACAAAATGTAACAGTAACCTCAAATTTGAAGTAGAGTGGGTATGTCTGTTATCAGTCAAGGAAACAATCAAAAAGAGCAAAAGAAGTCTAGGAAATAAGTGTGCCAATAGTTCAGACATTATAATTTTATTTAGTAAAGTGCAGGAAGATATCTTACAGCATATAACAGACAGACATGATGTACGGTGCACCCAAAGCCATAGTAAGTCATCATGGACTATACAATTACGATTTTTTCTGTATATATATATAAATCAAAGAGGCAAACAAAACTACCATCCCTCTACTTATCAGTACACATTGGTGCAATTTCAAAGGGTTGGTTTTTTTTGCTTTTCCTTTTCTTCCTTGTGTATGAGTCTTTTATTTTATTTTATTTTAAAAATGTGTGTATTGGATCATGAAAGATCACAAAGTACAACAGAACCTTTTTACTGCTGACCTCTGGGTCACTTTTACCTGAAAATTCATGCTAACACGAAAAAAACAAATGCAGTGTTGCATCTTTATTCCCTCAGCTTTTTCCTCCTAAGCCTGCCTTTGAAATGACATGTAAAGTCTTCTATACACAGAATCACTTTCAGTATATATAAATTCAGTAAATTTTATTGAATCTTCAAATCTTAAAGAACCATGCTGTATATCTGTAAGACCAAGTAACAATTTTCAAATATACTCTTAACTTTCATTTTTACTTTAATCTTAAAACAGATGACTATTTCTCATTATGTTGAATGTATTCTCTTGCTACTAGAGAGGGCTGTGATTACAAAGTATATATCACCATATAGAAATCTTGACAGTTTGCTTTAGTCTGCAAAATCCCACACTTCAAGACAGTACCTAATTTGAAACACTACCTAATTTGAAATATTTCTGTAATAGCAAAGATCTCTGCCTGCAGCCTTTTGCATTATTTGGTTTCTGTTTTCAGTAAGGGAACCTGAGGGTTTGAGTTTGGGTTTTTTTTTGAGGGGTGTTGCTTTTTTTTTTTTTTTTTTTTTTTTTTTTTTTCTGAAGCAGGCTAATTTATTCAACTCTCTGAAATTAAGTCCTGTTTCAGAAGCTTGTCCTCACTAGAGTTACTGTCAAATAACTTGCTCTACAATTTAGTAGGACTATATTTTTTCTGAGCTGAACACAAGTATTCCATAGAAGTTAGTACAAGAAAACATAACAACTTTTGGGGGATTTTGTGTGCTTAGAAAGCCCATGTTTCTGTGGCCGAGTTATCAATTTATTTTTTTTTTTGTTCTATACACTTGAATCTTGAGACTATTCTTGAGGTTCTGTGGATGAATGAAGCATTATCAGAATTAAGACATGTCAAACAAACTGACAGAAAACAGGTGAGATAGTTAATTTGACTGTTTGACTATTCCTTTGACACTTTTGAGACTTCTTCAATATATTATGATACTCAAATATCTGATAACCAGGTCACAACTGCTTTTTGGGGTTGGGTTTTTTTGTTTGTGGGTTTGGTTTAGGAGGAGGGTGTTTGGGATTTTTGTTGGTTGGTTTGTTGGCTGGTTTTACTGTGGATTCAATAGTAAAATCATAGAATCATAGATTCAAAGAATCATGTAATCATAGAATCATCAAATGGTCGAGGTTGGAAGGGACCTTGAAGATCATCTAGTTCCAACCCCCCTGCCATTGGCAGGGACACCTCCCACTAGACCGGGCTGCTCAAAGCTCCATCCAGCCTGGCCTTGAACACTTCCAGGGATGGGGCATTTTACAACTTCCCTGGGCAACCTGTTCCACTGCCTCACCACCCTCACAGTAAAGAATTCCTTCCTGATATCTAATCTATATCTCCCCTCTTTCAGTTCAAAACTGTTACCCCTCATCCTATCACTACACTCCCTCATAAATTGTCCCTCATCATCCCTGGAGTTCCTCCCCAAAATCCCTGTAGCTAATGAGTAAATCTTCTCCTAGTGATCTCTCAGAGTAATCACACTCCCTATCCCATGCGTGTGCAAGGGGTCAGTGCCAGCTACCAGGGATATCTGGGCTGGGGTGCCAGGCAGGCAGAGGGGTCATGTTAGTGCTTGGGGGATCCACATGTGTGTGTGTGTGCTTCTGAACCTGGGGAGTGTGGTGTGTGCGCTGCACCAGTGACTGTCTGCCTCTGCCAACCCAAGAGGAGGAGAAGACATGGAGGTCTGTGACTGTGTCTGGTGCAAGTCCTGAATGTGTGTGCTGCTGGAAGCAGCGTGTTGTCTACGTCCGTCTGTGGGACCGGCAGTGTCGTGCGTGTGTGTGTACGTGTGCAAGTGTGCAAGTGCAAGCACGTATGTGTGTGTTTGTGTGTGCGTTTTCACACACCAGGCTGGGCTCCAGTGGCCGGGCAGGAGGAGTCCTGGGATTGAGCAGCTGGAAAAGGCATCTGCTCTTAACATCCCTTAACTACCTCCTCATCATTTCTGAATTTTCTAAGCAAAAGTTCTAGCAAAAGAAAGAAGGTATTTGTTGTACTGTAAAGACAAATAGAATCAGGGATATTTAAAACAATAAAATAAGAGTCCTTTCAGAATAAGATCTGATACGCTTTGCTTCAGCATGTAGTTTATCCTTGAACCTGAGCTTTAGTAAACTCGTTTAAGAAAGTGCTGAGATTTAACACACCTATTTTCAGCTGTTGAAAAACACAGTCCTGAAGTCTTGTCATTGACATTTCCTCTACAATTCTTCAAGAAGCATTAGATTTTTAAAAGTAGAAATAAGTTAAATCCTCGTTTCAGTTGTCTGCACACAACTAATCAACCACAATTCTACCTGCAGTCAATACACCACCAGTGAACAATTTACCCTATTTTAAGATGAGTGTTTAATTTAGGTAGAATGAGGTAGGTGCTTATTTTTCTCCAGACAATAGAGGGAGTTCGAAAAAGACAGCAAAAGTTAGGTATTCATGCAGCCATCTAAGCCGTGGTATGAGGTAGTTGCATAAGAAAAGCAGATTGACTCCTACCTTCGTCTTTTTTTCCTTTTACATCACTCTAAGTAGAAGACACCCAAAGAATATTAATAATATCCTGAAAGCCTCATCCATTCGCAGTATCTTTGGTTAGTTTCTAATACAGCATTTAACTTACTACTAGTCCTAGCAGAGCTGTGAGGTTGTGAGACTATCACAGCCTGAAAGGGAAATTACCATACATTTTGAAGACATTGATTACCCCTTAAACTACCACCTACTTTGGTCTCCTTTTTGCTACATTTGCTCTTTAGTTTTCTAACAGTGATTAATTCCAGTTTAATTACACAAACAAACAAACAAGCAAACAAATAAATCATCTTGGCATGGAAAGGGAAAAAAAAAAAAAAAAAAAAAGCCCACACATGAGTCAGGGATATATGTTAAAAATATATATATTAAAATATGGTTTGAATTCTCAGTTAAAGAATAAAACAACTTATTATGAACACAATTCCATCAGGGAATGAGGAAATGAGATATGTCATAGGTCATATGTCACAGAATGTCATAGGTGTGTGGTTTCCTGTTCCTCTGCAAATGCTGTGTGATATATTCAGTTCCAAAGCAGGAAAAATGGATCATATGGCAATGTGACAATATTCTATTAAACTGCTTTTTTTCTCCATTACACAAAATGACTTATAATAGTATAGTTATACCTATGTAGAGCCTTCCTACCCTCAAGCAGATCAACACTCCCACCCAGCTTGGTGTGATCTGCAAATTTACTGAGCTAGCCTCATATAATCTTGAACCTAAATACAGATGATTTAAATTTTGTATTCAGTCAGTCTACAAAGAGGGGAGCACTTAAGGGAAAGCATTCTTCTTTACGTTTTCCTTCTCAATATTTTCTAGTCTTCAACTCAGTCAGAAACACAATAATAGCTAAGTATTTTCCAGCATTGTTATAACACTATTTGCATAACAAGCAACAAGTGTTTTGTGACACAGTTTAAACATAAATGTATAAATATTATGTAACTGAAAACGAGCAAAGGGAAAAATCGTACGTATGAACAAATGGCATACAGGAAACCAAGTGTAAGTAGTAAAATCTGCAAGATATCACAAGATTGTGATAATAGACAGGAAGGGTGTTTCATGGAACACCAACAATTCTGATGAATAAGCAGGAAAGATGCTTAGTGAAACCTCGGTAAGATTCAATTGTAAAAATAAGACAAACTGCATCAGGAGCACATGAGATCACTCCCTTTTCTTTTGGGCTCTGCAAAGGTTATAAATACCAAAGATGAGAGAGGAAAGATGGTAAAGACATAAGAACATTTCAGTTCCAGCCTCCTTCCTCAAAGAGCTCTTGATCCTCCATCTCTGCCACTGTGGGTAAGAACAATCCAGTACCATAGTGTTAATGGCAACTGTATGGCCTCCGCTCAATGGTATTGTACCTCAACATTATTCTGAATCGACAGTGTCTCCCACCTTTTCGTTCGCAGTAAATATTCTGATATTTTCCTACCTTTTTTGGTTGTATTAATCATTAAAAAGGTGCTCCCCAAGACAAAGCTATAGCCTCTCTCCTGCCTGATCCTTCATATCTGTTGTGGTTCTGTTAATTTTAGTCTTCTTTACTTTATCAAATACATTCAATGAGTGACTCTGACACACTGGGTCAATACCTCAGAAAAGCAGAAGCTAGTCTGTTTCTGATGCTTCTTTTTCTCTGTAGATGTACTTTCTGGACCACAGATAATTTCTCTCCATTTCCTCTTCTTTTGCCTTCTGTACTGGGTGGGGTTTAGTTTGATTTACTAATGGACAAAATTTATTACTTATAACATGTTTTTCTTTAGAGGCAGAGAAGGCATAATAGAATGCAAAAGGTAACTAAAATTAGTCCCTCTCATTGAAATTTCCCAAAGTATCCATGCTGAATTCACAACTCAGTTTCCACGAAGATCTACTCATTTCCACTTTCGTCCTTGTTCCTAGCTGCATGGTCAAGCATACAGTGCCCTCTCTTTTGTGTACTCCATCACTCCTTAGACATTAGTGAAGCATTATATCTCCCTACATGGTCAAAAATCCATCTGTTGTTTTGAGCTATTTCCCCCCCCCAGTCTCCATTTTTTGTGGTTGAATTAGATGAACTAGTTCACTGAAGAATTAGATTAGCACTTGACTGGCTCAAGAGAAGCATCACTAATAAGTTGAACATAGAGGGACAAAAGCTGGAGGGAGAGATGTCTTGTTTTAGATACATACTAGACTCATAACTGGACTGGCTCATCTACTTTGTGAAGTTTCATCCTGAAAAAAGGAGCAGGTTTAAAAAATAGCAAGAGTAGAATAGTAGATTTCCTGTCCTTTCTCCTCTTCTTCTACCATATCATCAAGATGACATGCACAACCATCTTTAGGATAGCTGAAAGTCTCTCAGAAAAGTGCAGGAAAAGATTTCTTGCAAAAGGACAGCTAGGGGCATGGGGATATGGATAGCTTTAAAGTGGAACTTCCAAAACCTTTGCTGGTTTTGCTTTGTTCAGTGAGACTTTAGTGAAAGTTTGGTCATAAATGCCCAGAAATACGGATCTTTATGAAGTTCATAGAGAGCCGATCTCAGTGGCGACCTCGTAAAATTGAGCATAAAAAATATACCTAAGAATGTCTGTAAATACTTATTTCAATAGAATTTATATCTATGCAAAGAAATGTGTTTTAGTTGTGGAGCTTACTACTTTTGTAAGTAGGTAGAAATCCATAAAATTCAGTATGACAAGTTGTAAGATAAAAGGTTTCCTACACTTGAGGGTGTCTACAGTTGTTACCATGAAGTTTTCGTATATACGGGTTTTTATCTTCTTTCTATGATGGTTTGTGTTTTGGTTTGGTTTTTTTTTTCCTTTTTTTTTTTTNCCTTTTTTTTTTTTTTTTGAAAAAACATTAAAGTCTTATGTGGCTGCTGACAGGTCAGTTCTTTTGTTTGTGCTTCCATATCACTACTTTTCATTTGCTTGCTTATATGATGCTCAGGGAAAAGGAGAACAAATGTATACATTTAACTTCAAAGAACAAGGACAGAAAAACAAAAAAAAAAATCATAAGTTGCTCAAAAATAGGTCAATATTGATCTCCCTCTCATATGTACTTTGCCTTATTGCTTGTTTTATTTGCTGCATTTAGACAAGATTGGTCCTTTATTTTCCTTTTAATCCCCTGACATCAATGAGAACACACAGACACACAGAGCTTTTGAAAATGAAGCTGCTCAAGCTTCTCACTCCCTGATCCAAAAGCTATTGTTGCCAGTGGTAAGATTTCCAGTAATTTCAAAAGGTTTCCAGCCATTTCAACATACTTTTAGATCAAGCACTCTTTTGGGGTTTAGGAAACTAAATTTAGGCACCTTTTATCCACAGATAAAATCCATTATTAAGACTGGAAAAAGATATTAGTCAGTTTTGTGTCTGATGACCTTCAGTCAGTAATAAAAAAAAAAAAAAAANAAAAAAAAAAAAAAAAAAAAAAAAAAAGCCTTCAGAAGTGACAGTGAAAAACCAAGTGCCAGGATCTTTTTTTATTTTTTATTTTTTTTTCATAAAAAAGTTGAGAGATTAAAAATGGCTTACAAGATCTTTATTTGGACTACACACCCAGTATAGCTGTAAATGTGATTGAAGCAGCAAGTTTTTGAGGGGGGTGGGTGTGAATCAGATATGAATCATAACTTTGACATTAATTCAAAGAGAAAAATATAATTATAGCCCCTGCATGTAGGTGGACAGAGAAATATCTGCCTATTTGTACACAAATAGTAAACAGTTTTTCAGAATATCCATCTTTGTGCATGTTTAGAAGGTTTAATAAATGAAGAGGATAACACAACAGGAGTTTATTTCAATAAATTATTTGTTTCTGATATATATATAAATATCAGAAGATATAATTATTTTTTTTAAAGTGTCAGTATGAAAAGAAATTGTTCAGTCCTGCAGAATCTAGATATAGGCTTTGATAAATTGTTCCAGTTGTGAATCACAGTCTTCATAGAAGCTCACAAAGAAAGAAAAACACGCAAAACCAGCATTTTCTTCCTTGCGTAGTGTGCTTTATTTCCAGTTTAAGTTGAATGCATTCAGATCTACTTGGTTTATCCTAGATATTCAAGTCCAGGAGAGTGACTGTATTCAGCAATTAATTTGTAGTCTTTTTAATTAAACAGAGAAAAATATAAATCTTCAGAGTAAATGATGTTATTCTTCAGTAATTCTTTTACATTCAGATGAATTTCCCTGTGAACACAGGGGGTTTTTACCACTTACTGTATAAGTGTATGAGAGCGACTAATTCAGATTTAGAGGTTTTAATTACATATATCTAAAGTTAAGACAAACAAACTAAACCTTGAGTATTGCTATTCTGTTATACAGATGAACAGTAACCTATTACAATTTTTTTCCACACTTGGAATTTATGCTTCACGCCAACTAAGGGAAACCAATCGGGCTAATAGACTGAATACATATTTTTACTTTGCTAACCAGTTGATCTGCTTACCAACCAAAGGCTGTGAACAAAGTAATCTCTGTATCCCAGACTTATCAGAATACCTCAAACTACATATAGAGCAACACCATATGACAATTGTCATGCAGCACTTGACCTTACTATCAGCAACCACAGGAAATATTAAATAACTCAGTATTTGTCATCTCCAAACAAGTTGAGGAACAGGAAGTTATTGGAAGTGGTCAACATGGATTTACCAAGGGTAAATCATGCTTGACCAATCTGATAGCTTTCTATGATGTTATAACGGGTTGGCTGGATGAGGGGAGAGCCGTAGATGTCATCTACCTTGACTTTAGCAAGGCTTTTGACACTGTCTCCCATAGCATCCTCCTTAGGAAACTGAGGAAGTATGGGCTAGATGAGGTGACAGCGAGGTGGATTGAGAGCTGGCTGTGTGACAGAACTCAGAGGGTTGTGATCAGCGGCACAGAGTCTAGTTGGAGGCCAGTAACCAGCGGTGTCCCCCAGGGGTCAATACTTGGTCCAATTTTGTTCAATATATTCATTAATGATCTGGATGAGGGGACAGAGTGTATCCTCAGCAAATTTGCTGATGATACCAAACTGGGAGGGGTGGCTGACACTCCAGAGGACCATGCCGCCATCCAGCGTGACCTGGACAGGCTGGAGAGCTGGGCAGAGAAGAACCTAATGAGGTTCAACAAAAGCAAGTGCAAGGTCCTGCACCTGGGGAGGAAGAATGCTAAGCACCAGTATAGGTTAGGGGTGGACCTGCTGGGAAGTAGTTCTGAGGAGAAGGATCTGGGGGTCCTAGTAGACAGTAAATTATCCATGAGCAAGCAATGTGCCCTTGTTGCCAAAAAGGCCAATGGAATCCTGGGCTGCATAGGGAAGAGTGTGGCCAGTAGGTCGAAGGAGGTCATTCTCCCCCTCTACTCTGCACTGGTGAGGCCACAACTGGAATACTGTGTCCAGTTTTGGGCTCCCCAGTTCAAGAGGGACAGGGAACTGCTGGAGCGAGTCCAGCGAAGGGCAACTAAGATGATTAAGGGACTGGAGCATCTCCCTTATGAGGAAAGGCTGAAGGAGCTGGGACTCTTTAGCCTGGAAAAGAGAAGGCTGAGGGGAGACCTTATCATGGCATTCAAGTATCTAAAGGGTGGGCTGAAGGAGGATGGAGCCAGGCTCTTTTCAGTGGTTCCCAGTGACAGGACGAGGGGCAATGGGCACAAGTTAGAACACAGGAAGTTCCGTTCAAATACATGAAAGAACTTCTTTACGGTGAGGGTGACAGAGCACTGGAACAGGCTGCCCAGGGAGGTTGTGGAGTCCCCTTCTCTGGAGATTTTCAAGACCCGCCTGGATGCATTCCTGAGTGATGTGCTCTAGGCATTCCTGCTTTTGCAGGGGAGTTGGACTAGATGATCTCTAGAGGTCATTTCCAACTCTAAAGATTCCGTGATTCCGTGATTTACTACTATTGAGAAAACTGGCTTTGTTCAACCTGAGAAACAGAAGACTAAGGGGAGATCTTGTAGCTGTCCATAACTACTTTTTGGGAGAAAGCTAAAAGGATAGTGAAGACTTAACCAAATTCTTCTCAGAGGTGCACCATGATAGTAGCAGTGACAGAATAAAAGGCTGCAAACACAGATGTTTCTGAGTGGAGCATTTTTGCTTCCTTTTTTAAATTTACTTCTATATTTTTACTGTGAGGGTGATGATATAGTGGAATAAGGTGTCTCAGAGTTTGTGGCATCTTCATTCCTGGAGCTTTCCAGAATTCAGCTGGCCAAGTCCCTGAGCAATCTGATTTAACTGGATGCTTTCCCACCTAAATTATTCTGTGATTCTATATACAAATAAACAAAGGTGAGTGTGTGTGTACACCGCCTCCCCTTTATGTATTTATTTATATATATAATACATATACATATAAGAGGTTTGATAAGAGCTGATGTGTCTGTATCCCTTGAATTGTTTCTTGGACTCCCATCAATCTCCCAGGGCTCTGAGGAAGCATACATAATGTATTCTTTTTGATTCAGTTAGAGGTTTTAACGTATCTACTACAAACAGTTGACCATCACTTTCCATTTCCTTCTATTTGTTGCAGATAATCTTTCAGATTGCCTCTGGTTTGTCTTATCAATGAGTTAGAACAAATACAAATAACTTTTTTTTTTTTTTTTGTAATGCTGTTTTTACATTTGTTTTATGATTGGCAGCTAGCTAGCCAGGCTATTTTGAGGTTGTTTGTGGTTGGCTGTATAAAGCTGAGCTGTCTTCACCTTACAAATAAAAATACATCCAGTTGTTAATGCTCACTGAAACTTGAAAAATTGGAAATTTCTATGTACATTTAAGGCTCTGTTCAGCTGTCTAAACATAGGGCATGTAGTGCCATTTAAGATACCTTGGGGTATTCAAGTTATACACACAGGCTTATCAGCTATGACACAGGATTTATGGAAGATCTGCGTTGTTCTGGAACACCAGCTGGAGGTCAGGTAGGAGATACTATGACATTTATAAAGGTATTTGACAGCTATATCTGGACAATTTAATTGAGCCTTTTAAGGAGAAATTAACCTCATCTAAGCTTAAAATGTCCACATTTATAACTAGTCACCTTAGGCTCCTTTAATAAACTGCGAAGAGAAATCAGGTTTTTTTATAGTGAGATTCATCTGTCTAAAAGTAACTACTTAGGATGAGATGAATCAGGTCTTGGAAGATCATAATAAGAGTCTTCATGAAGGTACAATCATATACCTGTATGTGATCGGACAGATGTATTTGAAGACTATTCATGAGTTGCTGCTTAGCCTCTGAAACTTAAATATCTTCATTTTTTCATTCAAGTAAACATAGAGTTGTTTGCTGAAGCCTTTGCTTAGTTCTGTACCTGTTTTCTGAATGTTACCATTTTTTTGTTTTTCACTCTGCAACGGTATGGACAATATTTTTCTGAGCAGACTGAAAGTGTCTATAGCACAGAAGGAGGGATAAGGAGGAGGGTCCCAGGTCCCCAGATGATATTCTCCTTCCAGTTAGGGAAAAAAACTATATAAGACCAAATATAACTCTTCTCCCAGTCACAGACAATCTTTCAAGCCTATCTCAAAAAAAAAAAAAAGGAAAAAAAAAAATGTTTAGAAAGCCTTTGAGTTTGAGATTATGAGTCCAGACTATCACTGTCATTCTAATACTTTATTAGTGGGAATTTTAGGATTAGTACTTCAGGTTGCTGAAGATCCCTCTCCTGGAATCTGGGGTCACAATTACAGTCAGTAGAGAATTACTTCAACCTGCTGCAATTCACTAAAGTTATGTTGCTGTCCCATTGATTTCAACAGTGCCAGACCATTGTTTATAACATTTAATTAAGTTTCCAGCTGAGGAATTGCATGTGGTTGGAACAGTTAAATACTTTTTGTTTGCATAATTAATACTGTTAAATTACCTTGCCAGGAATATGACATCTACAATGTAAAATTTAAAATGTGTTATCAGATAAGATTTAAAACAAAGTTGAAAAATATTTTTTTCTTTTCATTATATTTTACCTTTCTTTCTTAGAAATAAGAATCAAAACATACGTTATAGATTACACAATGGTATATATGATCTTCAGTGAGCAAAGTAATACACTGTAAACCAGACCTTATCTCTTTAGGAACATATGAAAAATAATTAAACACATCTTCGGAGAAGTGCATATTCTATATGTTCCTGTTTTGGAAAAAATGGCAGGTATTTTTGTTTCCTTTTATTAAATATTATGTAGTGTGTTTTGTGAATGCAGGGATAAATTCTAAGAAATAAAGGTGCTTGGCAAGGTAGCCACACAACCTAAATAGAAGATATTCGCCCTCTGTTTGACAATATAGTCCCAGAGAACAACACCTTTCTTTTATCCCTGCAAGATATTTTTGGTGGACATTTTTTTCCTATTTGCAGTTCTATTAAAGAAGGCAGCTTTTCTCTGTATTTATTGAAAATAGTTCTAACACAATTAAATCAAATTCCCAAATACTCAACCTGAGTTATTGAAATTTAATTAGAAGTGACAGCTGTGCCTGGTTTTGTCTTTGGATAAAAATATGCCTGGAGTTTTGAGTAGGAATTAGAAAGGAGGGGGTGAGAGGAAACTGAATTAATATCCGTCAAAACAAGGTTTGGGCACAATTCTGTCTTATTAACTCAACAGCCTCCTCCAAACTCCCCTTTCCCATTCCTACATTCATATCTTTGGAGTAAAACCTTAAACTTAGGTAATAAGATTATCAGATGCATACTAGTTTTCCCCAAGTTATACAGTATCAAACAACCATATCAAAGCTTCCTAAGATACAGAATTAGTATATGTAAAGATTCCATTATTATTAAATTAGAGAAATACAGTGTATACCATGAGGCATCTTTGCTATTTTTCTGGATTTTTGTTACATTTTCAAAAATTAAATTTGATCTCTTATGTCTTAAACAATTAACGTGTCATATTCATGTCAGGTTGATATTGAATCAAAATTGTGTTTCTGGGAATATAGAATGTGAATACTTTTAATAAGGTTTCAGTCACAGAATGACAAATTCAATGTGACAAAAGGCACATGGTAGCCTGTGGTGAAAAAACTAATGTCATGCGTTTTATGAATGGCTAGTGTGCAAGAAATCTAAGTACAATATTCACTTTATTTGGAAAGATACTAAAATGACCGTCAAAGGTAATAAGCAGTCAACTTCTCTAGCTTTCCTTTGAGATGTAGAGCAGGTAGTTAAAATATAGTATCTTGGTAGTGAAGTTACCTTTCCTGAGAAAATATCTAGATGTGCATTTAATGAAAGTGATCAGTTCTTGTACCTAAACTTCTGAGTAGACAAAGCCTAATCACCAGGTCCTAGCTGATTTATTGGCTATTTATGCACTGCTCTTTCAACATTTTAATGGGGCAGCCCTTATGATGTATCCCAATTACCTATCATGTAGACATTTTCTTCTTGAAGGCACAGCAGTGATTCAGCAGGTATGAGACTCTGAGGGAGCTGTGACCATCATTACTGGGGAAGCATCTCTTGGGACTCTGTCACATTCAGAATCAGCAAATCTGTCTAGCCTTCTGAGATTCCTCCACACACTTCTTCTGGACTATGTTTTCCTTTGTCTTCTGCATACACAGAAGATACTCCTTATTTAATTGGATGATATACCAAATCACTTCATGGGGTTTTGTGATTTTTTTGTGAGGTGTACTTACACATGTTGCTGCTTGCTTTCTTCTTCCTCCCATTCAGAGAGGTAAACTATGTTCTTTTTTCTCTGAAGAGATGACTCTAATGTCTTGTCAATCCTGGTGGAAGCCCAGAGAAGGGACTATGTGGGAATGGTAACACCTTTTCAATCTTCTAACACAGTTATCTCAAAACCTCTCTGAAGAACCTACCTCTGCATTTTTGCCTGCCTCAGTGTCTAGGCACTGAGGCACAGAATAATGGAATCACGGAATAGTTTGGATCAGAAGGGAACTTCAAAGATCATCTAGTCCAACCCCCTTCCATGGGCAGGCACATCTTTAGTGAAAGATGCTCAAAGCCCCCATCCACCCTGACCTTGAATGGGGGCATCCACAACTTCTCTGGGTAATCTCTTCCAGTCTCTCACCACGCTTTCAGACGAATCTGACACCTCTCTCACAGCAGTAATCAGTGTGTAAGAAGCTGATGGGACAGGCAAGAGTTACAATCAAAATCATAATTCTTTCAGAGTGACAGTTAAATGTATCATTCCTCTTGCCCATGTGACATTTTGTTTGAGGCACCATATAGTTCTAATGGCGCAGCTCGATCACTAAGCAGAGAGGGCTTTTACAAGTTTGCTATGCCTTCACCACTGAATTTTAGAAGACATCGTGCACAAATTCAGAAGCATAGTCTGGTGTCATAAGCCTGAGGGCCACCTTTTGATACCGAGTTGCAGAGTATTTAAGATCATGCTTATACAGCCTCTGTATTATAGGCCCCCTTGGAAAGTGCTGTGAGTCACTAGCTTTCAAACATGCTTGCAGCTGATAGAAGGTTGATCCTGGTCTATGCCATGGCAATGGTCAGCCATCTAACCATAAGGCTGTGGAAGTTAATGGCACTGGTGTAGAACAGTATAGACATAGCCACTATTTCTACACTTTCCTGTGAGTATTGGGAAGAATATTCAGTAACTCTTAGCAATGGAAGTTACTGGGGTACTTTCTCAGTAAGTTAAACTTTGAATGAGTAAGTAACAACTGGTTACGTTACAATCTTGGCTCAGAAATGATCAGAAGAAATGCAAGGTAAGGTCATGCTGGCAAAGCCAGAATAAATAGCGAGGTTTTTATGTAAGTTTTCAAGCCAGCAAGATGAGGAAAAGGTGGAAGAGTGAAAGAAGTGTTTCACAGAGAACAGACAGTGTTTTTTTGGGTTGGTTTTTTTCTGTTTTGTTTGTTGGGGTTTTTTTTAATCTTTTAAAAGAAGGAGGCAGATTTGGTTAATTTAATAGCTTCTGTGGATTTAGCCATATTAAAGCTAACTAAGCTCGCTATCTATGTTCTTTATATACCATCTTAAAACACCATTTCAGAAGATGGCTGTCTATTAACTATAAAAGAAGACTATTTGGCAAACTCAGATAGTGTCTACCTTTTAAGCAGCTTAAACCTTGTAATATAAATCCAATGTTTTATGTCAAAAGATACACGTTAAGTCTCTAGATTGGCTGAAATACCTTTCTTTTATTAAAAGAGGTTTGCATTGTACTTCAAACCTTGTAAGATTTTCAGTATTTTTTAAACTTTATACACAAACTATTTTATTTCCTTTTTCTATCTAAGTTCCCTTGAAACAGCTTTATCTATATTAAAACTCACTGCAGAAAGAGAAACACTGAGCAAGAAAAAGGCAGAATCAACAATATGAAATATCTGAGCACCACTTTTTCTCAATATTTATCTGGCTTGAAATGCGTTATGAACAGTGAACTTCACAGGGTGACTGGCAACAGTAATAACTCAAGAAATACAAAATATACGTAAGGGAAGAAGTTTATGTGTAGTTTGATACAATCGGCTAAGGGGCTTATTTCAGTCTGGTTAACTTTAATATTTGTTATTAAATTTAGAGACTACTATGCATATTTAAAAATATTCATGAGCATAGTTTTTACTTTTTTTACAAATAACAGGGCTGAAATTCACATTTTACTAATCTTAGTTCTTCTCAGAGAATTATTTCCAACCAGTGATAACAAAGAATACATTTCAGCTAGTTTTGTTTTCTAGGTTTTACGCCTGAGTTTGTCAAACTTTTCTACATATTGTGCTTCTTGTGACACAGATTCAAAATTATTTTATTGGGCAGATGGAATGTCTCATATCCGTGTCTTTTATTATGATAGTGAATTTCTGATTTGAACCAATAGTGGTTAGGCTGAACAGAAGGTCAGAAATCATTACTGATTTCAGTAATCATTTAATAATCTAGGCCAGACTACCAGTTTTGTAACATATATTAAACCTGACCCTAACTTGGTCAAATCAGAGGGTTTCTCTCCATTGACTTCAATAAGGTCTGGATCAGACTTTTGGTAAATGCTTACCTGATGCTTTCTGCTGGTAATATTAACATGTGTTAAACAAGACAACTAAGTACATGGAGGACTCTGTACTTAATACAGATAGAAGAGATATATTTTATGTAGATTCTAGATGTTAACACAGTTAGATGTCAATATTCACATTCATGTTATATGGTACCTTACTTCTCATGGAGTTGCTCTTAAAATCAGAGTAGGATACATGCACCTGCTTTAGTATCTAATATATGTCTGGAGAAGAAACTTAAACGTTGACATCCAAGGGAATTTTCCAACAATACACTCATTGAAATTACTGCTTAATGCAACACCCATCTAGCACTTACCTTGCAAACTGTAAAGCCTGCTAGGCTGGGTATTCTCTGATTACACCGAACATTGCTTGAAGGTAAGCATCTGTAGTCACTTTCTTTAAAAAAAAAAGACACACACACACTACAAACCGTACACACACACACACAAATACAGAAAAGCAAAATCTAGACAAACGAAAAGTGGCAGTACTGCTTATGTTCTGAACAATATTTTTGTGGTTTTAGTCCTGAAAAAAACCAACCAACAGCTGGGTTTACTTGGCTCTTTAGACAGAAAAGGACTCAGACTTTTTATCCTACATTTCAGTCTGCTCATTCTGTAGGTTAAACTAGAATTAGATTGGAATTAATTAGAAAATATGGATTTGAAGCGATAATTTGATTTATTGTCCCTCTTCATCCACCCTTACAATAGCAGATAGCTTTGATAATTATTAAATGATGGCTAACTGGCTAACGTATGCTGGTTTTTGGAGAAGTTTGGTTAGGTTTGTGCAGGGGTTTTGGTGGTGGTGT
>VXBH01007432.1:95573-106216 GCA_013400035.1 Rynchops niger
TTTAAAAATAAATTAGTAAGCCTGACATGACATACATGACAGTGCTCTGGGAGATAGCTGGACTAGTAATGAAGAATACTGCTATAATATATGGAAATTATCTCCTTAGATAGTATGTTATCACAGCAACTGATCCCTTGTTCAGGAGGCAGAGCAACAAGGGCAGGAGCAGCAGCAGCAGCAGTAATGTTGTCTACCCAAGTTTCTATATCTGAAATAAGGCTGTTTCTTTTTACAGAGTGAAGCTGTTTCCATCGATAGTGTAGTACTGGCTAAAGATAGAGTAATGGAGCAACTTATCTTCATCCTGGTATATCTTCTTTTGCTATGTTATATATACAATTCTGCAGGTGTTGTCAATTTGTCGCTGTATTTTTTTTTTTTTTTCAGACATAAGAACTTTGCAAAATATGACCTTGTTAATATATTGACAGTATATGTGAGGACAAAGATCTCTGGTGTTTCAAGAAAGGGGAGGAGCACCAGCCATTCATCTTCCAATCAAAATCTTTTACATGCAAAATTAAACACCAGGTTTGTGGTATTAATTTTTTAACTTACTGAATTTTAAATGGTGGGAAAAACTGTCTTGTTACTACTTCAATTATATTGATAATTAACTTAGACAAATATTAGTTACCAAATATTACAACCACTGGAATTTTCTTTGCCAATTTAAAGAAATTTAAAGTCTGACATATGTTATAAATCCTCTTTACTCAAAATTTTAAGATGTTCATCTTATTGAAAACTAATTAAAATGACAGGTGCATTTTGTTTAAAGCAAGGAAATAAAAGCCTTTAAAATCTCCACATTTATGACCTTATGTATCATGTCATGTTGTGTTACATCAGTCTGAACACATTCATTTTTAAATATATGATGTGACATACTGTAGTATGATTCACATTGCTTTGGATTTAAGGGGCCCTGCTGTAATTGTAAAAGACACAAAGTAAGAAAAAAACTGCTCAAGCTTTGTTAATGCAATTTAGAAATATTTATAAATAACACAACAATTGCATATGTATTTTTGAAGAAAAAGTAGTCTTAGTAAAGAATAGTGGCTAGTGGTGCATGGACTCCCTTAACTTTATAGCTAATGGATTTTCTAGGTTTTCTGGTGACCATTGATATACCAGTTACTCAGTTTTGGCAGTAAAATAATACAGTAATTTTGTTTACTTCTTATAGATCTCAGTTACAAGTTAGAACATATGAAGCCAAATTTTGCCATTTATGAATGTCAATTACTTTAGCAAAACTCCCTGGTTAGCAATATATCATCATCTGTTGTCCTCAAATTGGATATATAGCAATATTATATTTCTACTATTTCTAATACTTTGCAGGTAGTTGAATAAATTCACAAATAAGTTCACGAATAATCGTGAATAATTTATCTTGTTATGGATGCTCTGGATGCAGTATATTTATTAAAATAAACATAATGTGACTGGCTATTATATTAGCTGCTCTTTTTATTAAAAAAAAAAAAAAATCCTGCTCAACAGCTAGTAATAAGTTAAAGTCATATAAAAATTATTAGTTGTGCCAGATATTTTGAAGCAAGCACACACATTTTGAAACAAGAATCATATTATTCATCAAACACTTTTAGGACCCTATTTTCATGCAACTTGAGAAACAAACTTCCTCAAAAAACTGTTAACATTTTGGATTTAGTGTGTGCCACCTACCCTATTTTGTGATCTGCTGAAAAGCGCTCTTATCATATGTGTCAGCAGAAAGAGAAGTAGTAAGTGTAAAAGCTTTAATGTATCACTGTTAATAAAAGATCTATGCTTACATTAGATTTTCACTGATATAACACTGGTTATTTCAGTGAAGTAACTCTTTATTTACTACATTAGTAAGAGTGAGATAAGGATAAGGCACAGAGTAATTTGAGACCCATCAAGTTGAAATGTGCTATCTAAATGCACTTAAATGCATCATAGTATTTATTAGAAGAACTCAAAATCTTTTCTTTCACAACTAATTTGACAAATGTATAGCAGTTTAGTTCCCTTGAATGGGGAAGCTGGGATAGTGCTAAAAGACACAAATGTACCTAAACTTTATCACATGAAGAAAGAATGAAGAAAAAATTACAGAGAGCTTCAGTGGAAAATAATTTACAACAAAAATAATCTTTATTCATCTGCTGTAAAATCATTACATGGAAGGCTGCTAAATTCTACCTAACAATCAATTTCAATTGATAAAGTCAATGCATTTATGAAATCTCATGCATCAACCCCGTAAAGCCATCACACTTATGAGCATATGAGCTATAGGATCTCTTATTTCAGCTTATCCATCATCACAGAACACCTTAATAAATTCCTATTAGTTACATCTGAGCAAGGCAGAGGAAGGCAGTGTGTCTGCCTGCTACCACTAGGATCACAGTTAGAGGATGAGGGGTTGCACAGATGTATCTAGCATTCAATTTAAGTTTCAATATGCTTCTTGCTTGTGGGGGAAAGGAGGGAGGNTCTACCAATTGAAAAGTAACACTTTTCATTTGTAAATCCAGCAAAGAAATTTGCCGTGGACATAAGAAAGAGAAAAAAATTACCAAACATATTTTCTGGGCATTTCTCAGAGGAGGAATGATGCACTTTCAAATTATAGAGCCCTTGCTACTAATCATCTTATGGCACTGAGTCTCCCTAGAAGATACCAGACAAATCCATTATATCACTGCCTTCTGGCAGTGTTCCTTAGGTTACAAACTGGGGCTCACAAATTGAAGCACTGAAAGACACTCTCTTGTGTAATACTTGAAAACACGTTTCAGAATATAACACGCACTGAAGCAAAATACAATTCAACAATTTGAAGATAGATGACTGAAGGTATTGTGAGGGAGAGCAAGCCTTGGCAGTTTGCAAAAATATAACAGGTATAGCAAGTTACCATGAAAATTGCAGAAAAAGCTTTCTTTCTCACTGCTGCCTTTTAGCATATGTACTTCAGTGAATAATAGAGATGTATAATTTAAATAAAATTCTGGCTCTTTTCAATGTCTGAGTGGAACATGTCTCATCCTGTTACAATCAATGAGGAAAAGCCATTAGCACTTTACGGGACAGGTCCTAAAATATCCCTAACATTTCAAATTGAGTTTTTCTATAAATCTCACTCAGTGTGTGGGTGTGTGCATTGTGGGGAAAGTTTCCTTTTTAGTTTCTTACAGAATACAATTAAAATTATCTCAAGAAGTTATTGTGTGTATTTAGAAATCATGGCACCATCTTTATATTGCTAGTTTCCACTAAAAACTGCTGAGAACCCTGTACACAACCTACTTTTGTCATGACATATTTCATATATGAATTTGGGCATAAGAATATAATTATTTTAGTGTGTAGAAAAACAGAACTGAAAAGTCAACAAAGAGAAAACACCTAGAATTCCTCTATGATGATTTAGGTTCAAATGAGAGCTTTGTTTACAAACACTGTCTGATCAGTCACTATATAGGATGTTTGGTACTATTTTTCCTTGCAGAAAAATAAATCCTATAGCTCAGCTATGTCCATTTCTTTTTCACAAAAAACCCACTTTATCTATGTTTGAGAACCTCCATCATTTTTGATATTTCTTTTCTCTTTGAATAATTTAGAGACTGAAAGGTCTCCGTTCAATTTAGATGTCATTTCCCACATCCACAGGAAAACTGTAAGTATCATGACTTGTAGCTCAGCTGTTTATATGTTTCATAAATTTTTGTAGTGTACAACACTGACACTCCCCGGACAAAGAAACTCTCTAAGCTGATTTGCTGCCATTAGTCACTGTGAGAACTACAGTGGCAGAGAGAGACTGAACATTTATGGACATTCATTTGCTTGCCGTCTCCCACATTGACATGCTTGGGCCCATATTAAGGAATTTGGCAAATTCATGTTTTTTCTCTACCCATGCTTTAGCAATCACCTAAAACCTACATCTGAATTTCAGCTTAAAAACAGGGCCAAATCAAGACCTGAATCAAAATCTAGAGACATTACAGTTCCTAGAAATTATGATACCTGCTGTGGGATTTAGGCTAGGACAAAAACATTTGAGTTTTTCTCTAAGTGAATTTCTATATATAGGTGTCTACTCATCATGCACATGATTAATGTTCCAGAATGCACAATAAAGAGGTAAGAATTTATTCAAATTCCCAATCACAGATGCCTAATGACACTTGAGATGCTGCAGTGTATCTGCAGTGGTTTAAAACTGCCTGTTGAGAAAGGCGTAAATATCCCATATATCCTGTGTCATAAATTCTAGGTCCAGATGCATAGCTTAGAAATCCAAGTGCTTCTGTAGTTAAAGAATTTTGTTTCAGTGTTAGGCAGTAGTGAACATTTAAAATACAAGTCTGAGTTTCTTTTTGAGGGTCACTTAAATACTGCGCTGGGAATCTAAGGCCTTCTTCAGATCTGTCCCCAGGATCCAAATCTAGATGTGATATGCCAGACCTCTGGATGGATTTGAGCTGTTTACTCCAGCCTGTACTTCTGAAAGACTCATGGCATAGAGTTTCCTATTCTTAAGAAATTAAATTTTGTGCTAAGGATCTGCTTAAAGTTATGAGCCAGGTTAGAGACCAGCAGAAGGGACAAAAGTATGAATAATCAAAACCAGCGTGTTCCCTTCCAGTACAAAGAGGAACTGACTGTTGTCCAAGAGAGCACAGAGAACAGCAGTTGCTATGTGAGGTGTTAGCAATAGCAAGACGCTAAAAAGCACTCCAAAATTATGGATCAAACTACCCAGGTATACAGGTATACAACTGGATGCTGTAAGGAAACAAAAGGGTGTTGCACAAGGCTAGAAACTTTACAATTTCCTTTGCCCAGAAAACTTGAATCCTCCTCAAGCTGTACTTCAGGAAGCAGCTGTGAGAAGATTTCCTCCAAGCACTAGTGATATTGAGGTGTAAGTATTACTCTCTGATGTGTCTACTGATGGTGCTTGAGGTGTTACCAGACCATTTCACCTAAGGACACTCACGAGATATTGAAAACAGCATCAGAGACATTTGAACCTCTTGGAGCTTTATAGGTGGGACTGGGAGAGTTATATTTTCACCTTGCTATTATTCATCATACTATCATGAATGACATTATCATCATTTATTCACACTGTCCTGGACCTTCACTTCCTCTCTAAAATGAATACAGTCATTCAGGGAACAGAGATAAGGTAGTCACCTCAGGTTTGACTGAAGGTGACAGTTACAAGGACTAGAGCACAGGAGGTGTACTTATGCCACAAAATGGATATTCTGCTTTTAATGGTAATTTGATTTCAAGAAGCAATTTTTCAGGCAAAGCCAATGTCTCTTGCCTTAGGTGGATTCCTTAGTCCTGCTCCAGATAGCAACATACGTCAGACCCCTTAGTCCCTAACCCAGTGAAACTTCCATCATTCTCTCTGCTGTTTCAACTAATCCTTTCATGTGAACCTGATTCCCCTTTTAAATCATATCTGCTATCCTTTATTCACTGTCATGCTTTTAGCTACAGTTAAGCCTTCCAACTCCAGTCTAGTTTTGGACTTTGCTTCCCTTTCTTCTACACCCACGCAGTCTGGTCTTCCTCACACACACTGATGAATCTTTGGTGCTCATTCAGACTGTCTTATTTCCTTTTTCCTCTGCCTTCTACACTTCAGATAATATTTTCTACCTTTCCCTTTGTGATCTCAGATTATTTCTAAATTAGAAATAGCCATGAGGTGAGGCCAAGAAGCGTGCTTCAAAAACTGAATTGTGCATTATCAGGTTACTCCCTGATTCTGTTTTGGACCACTTCATTTAGCTTTTGGTAGGACAATTTCTGGGTATTGTTCCAGTATAATTTACTCCTGAGGCTACTCCCAAAAAAGCAGTATAGATGAAACTGCACCAGATTCAGTTTCCTCCATTTTACATGGTCTTCCAGCACTCTCCCTGAAGACTCCTCACCTTCAAAAAACTTCGAGATTTTCTCATACCATGCCCCAGGATATTCAACTCACACCTTTAGTTTCATACAATAAAAACACTAGTTTTCTGCAAAACTGCTACTAAGACTAAAAAAAGTTAATAACAAAAATAACAAAGATGTGTCACATAACTCATAAGGAAAGTAATGCATAGCCTTTCATGGTTATCCCTTGCTTTTTAATATTAAATATATATATATATANGAAATAGAGGAGTGCAAAGATACGTACGTAATTCACTGTACCACTTCCAAGTCCCCCCTTTTCCCACCTTAATTGCAACCAATTAAATATAATTATTAATCTCAAATAACTGAGGGATTTTTTAGCTACTTACTTTCTTCTCATCATACCCCCAGCATACATGTATTTTCAGACTTCCCTGCATTAATTTGGCAACCATTTATATGAAAGAGGATACTGGCCAAGACTCAAGCTATCATATTCCACCTTTGTTGATCTGGCTGTTGAATTTTATAATCTTAGAATATTTCAGTATTTTAGAAATCCTAATGAAGTCCCTTGTTATGCACTGAAGTTCAGAACCTGAAAAGCTTAAGAAGTTTTACAGACAGTTTTGAATATGCCTATCTTCTGGATGTCTGTATGAAGCATTACAAGAAGGTATAATTGAAAATACCTTTCTGTTCTACATCAGATTTTTTTTATTGATTGATATCACATAGACAATAGACATTTTGGATTTATTCAGCACATGTACTTAGCATATCACAGATACTTTTGTGTTTTAGAATTATATGGGCTAAAGCTATTAGAAAAAGCCCTATAATTTCCCAAGTTTTGATAGCTGGCCTCAGCCACACCCATAGCGACATAGCATGCAAAAATGAGTAGAAAAAAGGCATGATTGAAGTGCGTTATACTCTAGGTAACCCTGTCTGGTGTCTGACTGTTTAGGAATGATAGGGAACCCATGTGAGATAGAACAGCTTCCAGCTACTCTAACATGCACTGGGGATTGGTTATGTCCTAAGAATCAGGGACCCACAACTGATTTCACGGCAGCCCCTCCCACCGATTTATTAAAGGGCAAGTTGGGACAAGTTTTTGATCTAAGTCAGTCCATGACAATTTAACCTCCAGGTCTTTCCTACAAGCTGCTATTTTTCATGTTGTTATGCATATATAGGCGTTATATGTGTGTGTTTATTTATCTTTATATAAAGCCTTAATTAAAAACCCTAACTACATTAGGCTGTGAAGGAGAATATATTTCTGATCTGTCCTCTCTTTGCCCTGTCTCCCGAAGACTGGAACAATGGTTAATCTGGTTTCTATTACTAAATTCTAGTGATTGCTACTCTAGTTTCCCCATGCATTCCAGCATGATAAATAAAAGGTGGAAATTAGACGTTTCCTGACCTGTAACGTGCTCTGCATGGTTTATTTGGGTTTCTAGGCACGGCTTACGAAGCCGGTGAGTGTTTTAGAGGTAACCTGCTTAGCCTGTGAGCAGCAGGGCAGAATAAATAGTTTTACATTATTCAAGCAGCAATTCCTCACGGTGATCAAACAGTAGCTGTAGCAGGCTCTGAACGGGTTCACCCTTTAATTCTTGCCCACCAGAAGCGCTATGGCTGTGTCCCAGTTCCTAAAGCAGTGCAGTGTAGCAGATCTGAATGGTGGCCCATTAAGACTAGTATGTTGCCCCTGTGGGAGGCTTCAAAAATTATAAATGATAGTCCAGTCAAGTAACTGAGAATATTTACCAAGAGAACAAAATTATTCCCTAATCTCAATGGCAATACTCTTAAATCTTGAAGAGTATTATCACTCCTTTAGTGATGTATTTACCCTGGAGAAATTAGGGGATGCAAGTTATAGGCCTAACTTGCAAGTACCAGTCCCACAGAGCTACAGAACATCAGAAATTACCCCTTACTCCTCAGAGACAGACACACGTGATATACTAGGGAACAAAAGACCCTTATGCTCCAGCAATTCAAGCAATCTTTTTCTTTGATAACTAGGCTGTTAATCAAGTAGTATTTATCATATTCACTGTCTTTGTATGAATTCAAGAAATGACAACAGAGGACTTCTAGCAGTAGATCATACTATTGGCAATGTATCTATTGGCCAGCATGTTAAGATCTATAAAATACTATCAAATAGTTTTTTCAAAAGGCAATTGTACTTAACAATTTGAAAGACAACCTGTATATTTGGGGTTTTTTTTATGTGTTTTTTTTTTCTTCCCAGTTCATGCATTTCAGGTGGTGTTGGTATTGTCACACTTTCATTTTCTATTCCAAATTAATTTCTACCAAGGAATGAAAGTTCAATCTGCTTATCAGAATTTCTACATAACAAATGCAAATTAAGATTTATACGTACTTACAGGTAACTTTCTTTTTAAAAGAATTTCAGATCTACTGGATACCTTAAACATTGATACTGTATTTTATTTACTCCTTATCTGACATAGCCGTCTTTAAATCAGAGACTGATTCTTTACCCTGTATTTGAATGCCTGTTAATAATGGATCTGAGGTGTAATTTGATCTGGACTCATCTGTTTTATAAAAAGGTAACAAAGTTAATAGAATGTATACATTAACTAGTGGCAGATATTCCTCTATACACATTCATCCTCAAAACAGAAATTCTGTAAAAATGCTTATTTTCTTACTGATAACAGCTGATTTAATGAAAACACAATTAAAATCCTATTGGGACAGAACAGTTATTGTCTTTCATTGTATGCATAGTTGATAAAGCAACATGTGATGCTGAATATTTTCCTGGGAATATGACCAATATAAACCCAAGGTACTTATATACTGTAAAAAATATTACTGATGTCAATAAGAAAAGATGCATTCTGGTGCGAAAGAACATCGTTAAATCTGAAAAGACTGAGAAATATTTCTCTATGTCAATCAAATTAGAAAGACGTGAACAAAACATTCTGAAAATTTTAATACTTACTCTTAAGCATAACTCTGAAAGTTATACACCCATATCAGTATTTTACTGATATCTCAGATGTCAGAATTGACTCCTGAATATTTTGTCATGTCAGAAAAAAGATGTTTCTAAATAAGTCTGCTTGTATATAGCCAACAGTAAATTCTGCTTTTCTTCTATCTTTGTGTCTAGGAAACTTATTCTCAGCATCACCATTTCATTCATCCAGAAGACCATCAAACCCAACCGTTTATAGAAACTGGTTTCTTATGAAGATGCAGTAAAAAAGGTACATGTAAATTTGTGATATAAGGAGCCAATAAGACAAGCTCTTGTGTTTATGATGCAAAATAACTGGGAAATTTAATTGGTTTGTTTTTTAACGTGAATGAGCTCTAATCTGGTCCCATTGACAGAATGAGTATTTGAGGATGAAGAGTACTAAATGAGCTCCTAGATAGTACCTTCTAGTTTAATTACACCTGAAAGGAACACCACAGTTTGTGTACCTTGAGATCATTTCATCATGTAAACCAAAGCATGATGCAAACAAAATAGGAACAATTGGAAGTTTGCTTCAAAAGTTCTCTCCTGATCTAAGATAAACAGTAATTCAGACACATCCCACAACTTCAATATCACTGTAATATGTTGTTAGAGATGTTTAGGAGCGGTTTTACTCACTTTCCTAGGTATCATACTGGGTTTAATTAGTATTTTCTTCCAGCAAACTGTTAAGGGCAGAAAACAAGATTCATTGTACATATAATACACTTTAGCAATAAACAATATTGCATTACTAGCATAAACATCTTTAGATCATTCTCTTTTACATCTTTTCTTTTTTTCTTTCTTTTTCTTTTTTTTTTTTTTTTCAGGAACTCCATAGTAGCTGCAACTAGGATAATAGTGGCCCTATTGGTATTTTGTTTTGATTACAAACTTCATGTCAGTATGTTTAAAACCTGAAAACTGACTGTAACTCAACTGAATTTTGTGACATCCATTTGTATTTGTGCACAATGATCAGGTCTATTGAAACACTTTTGTCCTTTCTGTGCCAAACATATAAATTATATAGAGATGAACTGTAATGTTCTGTTACCTCAAAGTTTGAGCTACTTTTTACACTTAAAGTATTTATGTATGACTTTGTGTTTTAGTCAGTAGAGATATGAAGCTTATTTCAGTTCATTAGTAAAAGCATCTAGTATTATCTGAGATGACTTACTGTGTCTTGCCTGGCTCCAGCTTCTGTGCAAGAAGACATTTTCCTATGTAGTAGCAGCCAGCTCTCTGTAGGTGTTACAAATACTTGATTAGTACAAACAAGGGAGTATATAGAAAGCAAATCAGATGTAGATGTCTAGGATAATCTGAATAACATTCTGCACTCTCTTTTGACTAGATCACCATTCACAACAGTGGAAGTCCAGACTCACAGTTCACACATAGACATGCAGTATTTTAATGGACACATCTTAGGTCTCTTAACTTATATGCGAATCCCATCCCTGTATTATATGTAGATTGACTATATGTCCTTTTAGAGGAAGTACTGGGGATTATTAAAATGGCATCACATCATCTCTTACTTTCTATATTACCTCTTTGTGTAAGCCACGGTTTACACATATTCATGGCATGTTTTCTATGTGAGTTTCAGGCAGTAAAGCATTTATGGAGTTATCTAATTAAAAACTTTTTTTTTTTTTTT
>VXBH01007432.1:107969-132028 GCA_013400035.1 Rynchops niger
TTTTTTTTTAGCACAAGCTGTTAATAAGCTTAAACATTTCCTACTCATTAAAAATATAAAAAAACCCCAAACATCCAAATGAAGAGGCTTTAAAATTAAAATGTATTGCATTTACTTTTTCAAGTTGTTAAGTGATCATGAAGCAAGTAGAAAAAAATCCTTAACAGAAAGAAAAAAACCAATTGTTACACAGATATATTTTTTTTTTTTCACTTAGAAACATTGTGGAAAAGAAAATTCATTATAACTATTAGATACTGACAAATTCTCCTCTGTCTTTTATCTGTAGCTAAAGAGGGTCCTGTGATAATTATAAACAAGTGCAAGGGTCAGGATATATTAGCCTAACATGAACCCAAATACTGCAATAGTGTAACTTGCAGTAGTATACAGATATACTGTAACACTGTGATGGCATAGACAGACACAAAGGATTTTACATAAATGTTTGAGCAATGTGACAATTGAAAGGGTAAAGAAAGACTGGAGTCATTGCACCAGAAGACATCCAAGTGATAGAAGAACAAAACCCAAGAGAAGTAGGACATCAAATAGGCAGAGCATTCTCCTGATTCCATCAGAGGCATGGGAATCAGGAGAATAACAATAACAAAATAACAAAAAAAAAGTTGCATCAGCAACAAATGAGATATAACCCACTTTTGGGAGGGGGACATTAAAAACCTATTAGGCATAAGTGAAGAAAATCAGCAAAGAAAGAAATTAAGTTCATTTCAGTTCAGCCTTTTTTCGACCAAAGAGTTCTTAAGTCTGGTCACTCTGAACTTGGCAAGAGAGCCACCAAGGACCACAACCATTAGTGATAACTATATGATATCAGCTCCTTAGTATTATAGACTCACAACTAACTTAAGCTATAGGTACTAAAGCCAAAGAACCTTATTTATGTGGTGATAAGGAGCAATAACGTGTAAGAACAAACAGTTAGCACAAAGTGTGTTGTTAATAAATTACTTTAATAAAATACTTGTTTATTTGATTGTTTTACTTTTTTAGTTTTAAACTGCCCTGATTTGTCAGTCTTCTAAATACTCCCACTACAGCAATCTTTAATTCCCTAACTAACATTAAACATATATGTACAAATACACATAGACATGTTCAAGTGCATTGATAAAAATTATTTAATTATCTGATATTATCTTTAGTAGACTGTTGAGGGAACAAATGGAGAAACTCAAAAGAAGATGATTGTGAATAAAGAAGCCTTTACGTTAGAAGATATCTTAATCTGTTATATGGAAAAGTAACAAACTATTAGAAAATATTGTAAAAATAGTTTACACTTTATGTAAACTTTTATAGCTGTATTATTTGTTAATGGATAAAGCAGTAGGTTTTAGCTTTACTGATGTCCAAAAAAACCCAAATCCCATTTAAAGCTTTAAACTGGCTCAATGACTTCTCATGACCAAGTTTCATGAATTAATCAGACATTATACGCAAAGGAAAAGCACTTCCTCTTACCCTTTTTTATTTTCTAGCTTTTTCAAGATATAGAATACCTCCTTGTTCTTGTGCCCATCCACAACAAAAAAAAATAAATTAATTACTGACTCTCTGAAACAGTTAATACTTTAGACACAACATTATTTTATTTGGTTTAGTTCTAAGGAAAACTATCCAATCTCTTCAAAGGATTTTTAGATGACAGCTAATTCTTTTCAGTACAACAAATGTGCAGTCTTCTTTTGGTTTTGCAGTAATCAGCATTGTGCCAAAGTCTAGTTTTCACAAGTGGCTACAGCTGTCTCTGCTGCTAAATAGGATGGTGTTACTCTAGCTGCATAATCCTGTTTATTCCTTTGTGTTGCCATTAATGGTCAGCACAGTAAGTCAAATCAGCTTGGTTATCCAACTGGAAACTAATCTTGCAGGGTCAAGAAAAAAGGCTTTCAGCAGATCAGAAAGTTCATCTGATTTACTGAGTAATTACTACAGCCAGCATCACAGAAGCAATAGCAAAGTTGATGCATGGGCAAAGGGAAGAAGTAGAAGGGATATGCTGGGACCTTCACCTTCTAATAGAAGTGCTTAAGAAGAATAAGCTTAAAACAACTGTGAAGCCATACTTTTGTTATTGTGTCAATGTACCTATTTATGTAAAGACAATCTAGTATTTTTATATTCATCCTCACTTAATTCCTTTTGTATCTTAATAACATGTTCACTTCTTGGGTACATCTCCACATCAGGCAGAGGAATTCATCAGTTCTAGAATGAAAAACTGCATGCCTTTTTTTTTTTTTTTTTTTTTTTTTTATTTAATTTGCAATATTGTCTGATGATAGCATAGTTCAAAGAAAAAGAAAGTATGAATAGAGTATAGGGAGATGATTTACCAATATATACATAAATAAATGATTCATATATATCAATACTCAATTTTATTGAGTCTACTGACCATGGCAGTAGGTTCCCACTTTTAACAACAATTCAATCCCTTTTTCTCCTGAATAGAGATTGCATTTATAGAAGGTCAACTGCACAGGGTGGGACACATCCAGGCAACCTGGAAAATGGTTCACCAAGACTGATTCTATACCTTTCAACTTCTGAATACACCAATTGCATCTGCTTTATGTTTGGGTCTTATTTAAATGTCTCAGGTTTTTTTTTTCCAATTTTGATTAGCAAAGGTGTCATAAAAATACCTTATTTTCCTGTACTTGTTTTAGTATTGTTGAGAGTGGCTAACTACTTACAAGGAGTTTGTACAATATTGACTCTTGCACTATTCAACCCCTTAAATACTTTACTGTATTCTTTTTCATGTAGGAATTAAGATATTCCTTTCAAGAGGAATTCCCAAGAGCTTGTCTTATTCTATTCTGTATTGTAAAGCCAGAACTACAACTGTGGTTTAGATTTTTCATGTATAATTTAGTTTGCAAACGTATTTATTTAAAGACTATTTGATTTCCTCTTAGTAACTATAGAATGTGAAAAGCAAAAGAAAAAACATAATCCTTTGCTTACCATCTTTTTATTCATACAAAACCAGACAGTGTAAAGGGAATATTACTTACCAGCATTACTGCTTAAGAGTTGCTTTGACTTAGAAGAAAGTTGACGCCATCTTTTAAGTCAAGAAGATTAAAAAAAAAAAAAAAAAAAAATTTCTTCCCTTCTGTTATTATTTTCCTTAAACTAATGTTTACAAAGGTGATGTTAATGTGAATCACAGCATTGGCAATCTTTTATGAAACCAGATTCTAATTTTCAAGTGCCAGAGAGGTATCACTCTCTTTCCAGGAGAAAACCAACCAAACAAAAGAACAGTTCTGTACCTAAAATTTAGATATATTCTGTCTTTGAGAATTTAATCAGTAAATTATAACATCAGATTTGTTCCTGAAATTTAACATTTATATTAGTAGTGCAAGAATGCCAGCATTCAAAGATACTTAGAGGTCTGTTTGACAATGTTGCAAAACCATCCTCCACCATCTTTGGAAGGCTGAGACAGTCATGAAACGTTGCTGCTGACCCAAAAAAAAGCAGAAGTCACACTTGTATTCAAGATGGGCAAGAAAGAAGGATTCAGGGAGCTGCAGACTGGTGTTCCTAATTTAATTCAGTTGAAGATTATAGAGCAATACCCTCTGTAAGCAACATCAAGACACATGTAGGACAAGAGAGGAAAACTGAGAATAGACATTTACTCAGGCCAGACCATGCCTGACCAAACTGATTTCTTCCTATAAAGATAAGACCAACTTGGGCAGAGGAAGAGAAATGGCTGCCTTAATTTTACCAACATTTTTTTTACATGGTGTTTCATAGTACATCTTCATGTGTCTGTATTGGAAAGAAATGGTCTGAATACATGGAGTGACAAGCTGGGTGAAAAATTGACCAAATTGCCATGCTGAAAGAGAAGTTGTCAGCAGTTCAAAACCCAGCTGTTAGCCAGATATTATACGTCAGCCTGAGTTATTCCTCAGAGTTAATAGTGAGGTCAATACTGTTCACCATCCTCATTAATGGCCTGCATGATTAGGGACAATTCACTTTCAGCATGTCTCTGGAGAGGAGAACAGCTGATATACTGAAAGACTGGCTGCCATTGAAAAGGCTTTCAATAGACTGGAGGAACGGGTGAAGAAACATCTTCAGTTTCAGTAGCCCCGTACGTTGGATGAAATAATACCATGCAGCAGTACAGGATGGAAGCTGACTGGCTAGAAAGAAAGTTTACAGAAGAGAGACAAATATTTTGTTTGAGACAACAAGTTGAACACAAGTCAGCTTTGTGCTTCTGCAACAATGGAAGCTAAAATGCCTGCTGCGCTACATTAGCAAGACACTGGGAAAGTATTTGGGATAAATGTCATATATAATTGCTCTGTTTTGACCATACCCTAGGTATCTGTTTATGGCCATTTTAGACAACAAAATTCTGATTTGGTGCAGTGTGGCCACCCTTGTGTTTAAAAAATGAGGCACTGTAATGATGAATGCCTAAATTCCCTACATGAACCAGAGAAACTGCTTGGTGAATAGTTTTTCAAAAGCTAATTTCAAGGAATGTGATAGGATGACTGTCTGTGACAGTCTTTAAATGTACCTTGAATAATAAGAGGAAGAAAACCTCTAACTACTATTTTTTGGGGGGAGGTATTCTGGGCTGGAGCGAGTCCAGCGAAGGGCAACTAAGATGATTAAGGGACTGGAGCATCTCCCTTATGAGGAAAGGCTGAAGGAGCTGGGACTCTTTAGCCTGGAAAAGAGAAGGTTGAGGGGAGACCTGATTAATGTTTACAAGTATCTAAAGGGTGGGCTGAAGGAGGATGGAGCCAGGCTCTTTTCAGTGGTTCCCAGTGACAGGACGAGGGGCAATAGGCACAAGTTAGAACACAGGAAGTTCCGTTCAAATACACGTAAGAACTTCTTTACGGTGAGGGTGACAGAGCACTGGAACAGGCTGCCCAGGGAGGTTGTGGAGTCCCCTTCTCTGGAGATTTTCAAGACCCGCCTGGATGCATTCCTGAGTGATGTGCTCGAGGCAATCCTGCTTTAGCAGGGGAGTTGGACTAGATGATCTCTAGAGGTCCCTTCCAACTCTAATGATTCCGTGATTCCATGAGGTAAAGGCTACTTGTCCCATTAGGCAGAAGAGGTTCTTTGTAGATAAACTGAAGTAACTTGTTTGCCAGCCAGGAGTAAAGTTAAATCACTAAGAGAATTACTTTGAAAAGAGGCACATTGTCAGATGGGAATTCCAGTGCTTTCTGGACTTCTGAGTTAATAATGAGTTCACGCCTTGGAGCAGAAGGAGTTCTGCTCCAAGAGGGAAACCCTGGCCTGTCAAGGTCAGTGCACAGCAGAACCTAAAGTCAGCAACATAAGAGAATATGAGAGTATTGGTATTACATTTAGATATATTTTTTTTTTTTTTTCCCTAAGCCTTTTCTTACCCACAGATTGATATAGTAGGTACAGTTTTGACACAAATCCAGAGCACGGATTAAACTCACAATTGTAGATCGTAGCAAGATGCCTTAAGTAATGTGCATCCACAACCCTTGCAAGTACTGGTTTTATGCTTTACAACTTGCTTAATTCAGATGTAATAGACTATTTGCCACTATTTGAGATATTTCAGAACAAATGTATGGTGTTAATCAAGTAGAAATTAACTGATTTATTTTATATACACTGAAATAAGATGCCACTGCTTCAAGGTTTAACCTAGAGGTGAATTTTTATCATAAACTCCTGAAAAAAGGGTTTTAATAGAATTGCAAACAGCCTTAGCTGACATCTCAACTACAATGAATGATCTCCTTTTTTTATGACTGTGCATTTATGCTTCTATTGTACAAAGAAAAAAAAAAAGAAAAAAAAAAAGAAATTGAAATTACTCATGCTTGATGAATTGCACAGTGATAAAAATAAGCTGTGCTAAGTAGAGTCTTGAACAGACATACCCAGTTTTCCCAACAATGCCCTTTGATGACTAGCTTTATATTTGATTGTTTACATTCCATAAAGCCTTTGCTCATTTGCCAATTTTGCATCTCAGATGCAGACATCCTCACTGAACAGAAACCATGTATATAACAGTGATTATACCCTCAGGTACCCTTGTCATGCCATGCTTGCTGCACAATCTAACATACAATTGCAGCAAAGAGGATGGAAGACACTAATGGCTTTATTACTGCAGAAATATACATATGCTTGCAAAATCCTCCCTCCTTGCCCATACTCTTGAAAAAGAGTGCAATTTGGTTGAACTTCATCTTTTTTTATTTTCAGATGATGTTTCCAATAAATTAACATATTTTCCAATTTTAAGAAAATCTATTAAAAAAAAAAAAAAAAAAAACACACAAAAAAAACCAAACAAAAAACCCAAACCAAAACCCGATAATGTAGAAAATTTTTATATCATACACATACATTTTTTTCTTTCAGACTAAAACTTTATCTAGACTTTTTGCACATTGGGGACACCATAGTTTTTATCTCTTTAAACAGTAAATATTTTTGTGTACAACAAATACCACTTCTGATTTGGGACTACATCACATCTTTTATATATACAAATGTAGTGGTGAATTGGATACTCTGATTTTTATTTTAACAACTCTTTAATACGGTCTTTAGTCAAATACGTAAAATATGACATATTTAAATAATAAGATCCTGAGTTTCTATAGTTCTTTATGCTTGTGAAATGGGATGTAGAACTTTCCCTATCCCTGGAAACATTCAAGGTCAGCTTGGACGGGACTCTGGACTCTGAGCAACCTGATCTAGTTGAAGATTTCTGTACTCATTGCAGGGAGGTTGGACTGGATGACCTTTAAAGGTCCCTTCCAACCCAAACTATTCTATGATTCTATGATTCTGTTGTATGTTTAATGTCATATTATATAAGCTGATAATGTGACTGTCCCTGCTAACCTTGGAGACTGAAACTGTACAGGTCAAATTAAGCAACAAATGCAGTCAGTGCTGATTGGACACCACTGCATCAGTTAGCTGCTGAAATGGCTTTGGGAAAGAGAACACTAATTATTATTTTTATAACCATTTTGTAAGTGGTAAGAAAATGAATGTTATAATAATGAGTGTATCTTAAGAGTTCTTATTTTAGCATCAAGGTTGCTTTAGCTCTCCAATAGATTTTCAGCACAATTCATTCTGATTTTTGCCAAATGTTTCATAGCAACAACTAATTAAACATTTTTGTTTAAGGAAGTAAAATATTTCAGAGAGAGAGAGAGGAGGCAGGCATACAGTACCTATTTTCTTGTGCATAGTTGAATACAATCGATATTTTGACTTTTAAATGTTTTCCTCTCTGTACATGTAGTAAAATGTGTGAGTAGGGTAATAAAATACTGCAGAATAAATGTCTATTTTGTCATTTCTTTATAAAAACTTGATGCACTTATTCTCAGTCCAGATTACATTTTCTTATCAAGAACTGGCTAAACATGTCTGACTGAGCCAACACAATTTACATGCATAGAAAAAAAACATTAACTATGCTCTGCCTCTGTGGAAAAAAGAGTTGAATTTTAGGATATAGAAGTGGTTCACTGAGCTAGCTGCCTGGTCTGTTTGCAAAATTAAGTCTGCATTCTGCTGCTGGAAATTATCAATATTTAACCGACACTGATGAGACAAAGGCAGATTGTATGAACCAAGAATTATTACTATGCATATATAAGTTTTACCTGCAGTGTCTTTTGTATTAACAATTGATTTTCAGTATGCAATTATAAAGAATTTGGGTCTTATTATCAAATTAGGGCATAGTTATAAAATATTCTTTGATAAGATAATTGAACAGATAACATTGAAACAATGGACACAATTATGTACTGCTTTTAAAAAGTTTTGGTAGTGTCTAAGATGACATTCTTAAAATCAAAGCAGAGAAATATAACTAGATTAAATCCTCAGAGACAGATACACAACTGATTGAAAATCACGCTGAATGAATAGATGTCAATTTTTTGATTAGTTAGTATGTAAGGTTTCTGGTCTGGAACCAGTTTTGCTCAATACTTTTATTGAATTAGCTGGTAGAATACAGAGAGTATTCTAAAAATTGTTGACGACATCAACAAATCTGATGAAGTCAAATTAGAGGGGCTGCCAACACATTAGATGATTGGATTTTAAAGTTGGAAAAATAATGATGTTTTGAAATCAGCAAGAAAAACAACACCAAACAGTAATACAATGTTACAGTTCCATTATGCAAAATTCACTAACATAAAATGCAGAATACACAGTTAAGCAACCTTACTGCTCAAAAGATGGAGGCCCGTGGTGGTCCATAAATTACCCTTTGGTGGTGTCGGAGAAGTGATTCGCCTTAAGAAAAAGGAAAATATCATACAGAAAGTCGTATGTTTAAATGCTGATTATAATTTTTCTGTCCTAAGTTTCAGTCTCATCTGTACTCACTTTGAAAGAAAGTTACAGACCAAATAAGAGCCAGTAGGCAAGGATGGCAAAAAATATTGGAAAACATAGCAGAATTTGAAAACATAGCCAAGGAGGAAAGGTCAAAGACACTGGTTTTGTTTTATTTAGCAGATTAAAAAGACTACAGTGAGAAAGATAATAACCAGGTGTCCTCATTCTGTTGGTAAAATAAAAGGTTTATGTTAAATATTAAGAAAATAATTCTTTATAATAAAGGCAATGAACTCTGTGAACATATTAACAAAGAGATTATAGAATTCATTTTAAAAGAACTGAATAGATACTTATCTCTGGTTATATCTATAGTTAAGTTTTATCCTTCTTTAGTAAAGGAGGACTGAGTGACCTTTTACAATAACATCTAGTCTCCTATTTACATTATTTATAACAATGAACATTAAAAAATAGGGTGAAAAATGTTTCAAATGTCCTGAGATATAAAATATTCTTAATTTGTTAGGAAATATGTCATAATTATCTTATGATAATATATAAATATATAAAGCATTTATGAACATTATTTTCATGGTTTAGCTAGATATCAAGAAGAAAAAGCAAATGTACAGATCTTATTTTCCTTTCCCTTATATTCCTTAGGACTATTTCCTAAATATTCCTTTATATCATGGGAAGTTTTAACTTCTGTTTACTCATAAACATGCTTATTGCCATTTTCTTAGCACCACATATTTTTATTATGCTATATGAAAGTATAGATTTCCATGTGCAAGACTTTGCATTCCTTAACCAAACTATTTGGAACAATACATTTCAGATATGAGAGAATACAGGGAAATCTCACTATGTGCTTGAACTGATTTTATGTTCTTCTGAAAACAACTACTGACCAACTTCTGAAAGCAACTACTACTGACCAATTGTAAAAATAGTGTGTTGAGCCCAATGAACTATTGTTCTGATCCAGCATGGCCAGATGTTAGATTTTCAAAGAGCTTTTGGCCTTGCTTCTTTTAATCACAGAATTGACGGAGATTGAAAAGGCAAATCATAGTTAATGCTGATTTATAAAAATTCCTGAAGAGTGAGAAAAGAATTTGTATGAATGCTGACACAACAGAGCTGCACTGAGCATAATGCATTTTAACTGATACTCAGCTAAAAAAATAAAATCACATTTATTTTAAAAGCAAGATTAAAAGTATATATAAACACACACACAACTATTCTATAACTACAGATTATACTTATTCTTCCTAAATCATATATTCTGTACAAAAAGCTGACACAAAAATAAACCCTTTTTCCCAAACATTTATACACAATTACAGTTATTTCTTTTACCAAAAGAAAAAGATTACAGCAGAGACAACCGAGTTCTTTAAATGTAAAACTAATTTTTACCAAATTTTGAGCCAATTCAATACATAACAGGTTTTGTGAATATTTTATACATGTTTTATTGATCATAGTGTTTAAAAATGTATGATTCATTTATATCAACCATTAAACGTTAGGAGATAAAACAATGGAAAATATATTACAGAGATGAGCAGAATTTGGACTGGCATCCAACTGGCTTCCATGGATTACCTATATTGTCTGAATGTTTGCCAGAACACATAGGTGCTTCCTATCCTAGATGATAGAAAATCCATCTTGTTGTTTGTCAAACATGTTAAATACATCTCAGTAAACAAGTAATATAAAAACATATAGCTGCATTTTTATTTTCTTCTGGGTACAGAACAATAGTATTTTGGATCAGCAAACAACTTTTTCCCCTGACTGATGTCATTACTATTTATCCCTCTGAGGTTAGCATTTATTGATTCTGCTTTTACTTTGATTGGATCTTACCTACTTCAGTGCTTCAGTAAATTGAAACCTTCTGCAGTTCATGGAAGAAATCTGAGAGCAAGCCTGTGAGAAAATGTACACTGACCTCAATTTGTTTCAGACTATATTGGTAAAAACATTGTCATCAGGTTGCAGAAGTGACCTCAGCTAGCAAGACCTAAAAATCAAACCTCACATTCTCAACAAGCCTTTAACAGAAGCAGATTTAATTATTCCCAAAATACAAATCACAGCACTATTTTCTTATGTTCTGCAAATAGGAGAATTGTTCTCTGTTTCTCTCTCAGACTATAAAGATGTACATCTCCTTGTTATATATACACCTCTAGGAGGAGATACATCAGTCTACCTAATTTGTGCTTGAGCAGCCTGGAAGTGGCATAACCTTCCATGAGTTTTAACTCTTTAAATGTATGGGCTTTTTTTTGTTGCTGTTTTGTTTGCTTATTTGCCATAAATCAGATATCAACTGGGTTAATTTATACATAACTCCCCGCCCAACTTAGCTGTGTTACATAAGTAGTTGTGCCTTTTTTCTTCAATTGGGTTTGGTTTGGTTTTTTTGTTTTGTTTTGGTTTTTTTTTGTTTGTTTGTTTGTTTGTTTGTTTGTTTTTGGTTTTTTTTTGTTTGTTTTTTTTTTATAGAAATAAGAATAAATCGGTTGTCCNTAAATCAGTTGTCCATCTTTTATGCAACACCTTTTCTGTAAAAAAAAAAAACCATATATGTAAGGACAGAGAATGCTCTTGAAATAGTAAAAGCATGGACTGTACACTTGCGTACTTTCTCTGCACAGCCTTCACAAAAAGAAGGACAAACATTTTCTCATTCTCCATATCAGGTTACTCTATCAGTCTTTATAGATAAAAATTCCCTTAGAGTCTTGATGTTCCAGCTTTTTGTTGGTTACAGTACTCACTAAATTCATAATACCAGGAAATCTAATCTGGCCACCAAAATATCACAAATAGTTAAAATGCAAGTGTTTCGCATGTGAACACTAAAACCTTACCCGGCTTTAAAAAGTTCTTTGTTTCTTAAAATCTTTTAACATAGGTTTTGTTTGTTTGTTATTGTTTTTAATTTGACCTTAAATGTCACATGGTGGTATGTCAAATGAAGTAATTCTGATCATGTGAAATTGGATCATGGCTTACATGCATCAACTTGATAGATTAAACCTGACAAGATGCATCAAAATGTGACACATATGCTTCAAAATCAGAAATAATGCAGGCTTCTGAAAACAATAGTGTTTCTTAATCATTTCTGAAAGATATATTTTCCTTTGGGAATAAAAACAAACACATAGTAAACAATGTGAAGACTTTCACTGGATCTTGAACATGATAATTAGAGAAGCAAGAGAGAAATAGATATTTTTGCTCCCTTTCAGGAAATGCCTTGGCAAGTAAACTAGATGCATGTCCTATCTTATCTCAGTGAAAGATAAGATTTTTAAATAATATTTTGTTATCTTATAAACAAAGAATATTAATTTGGGGCAGAAATAGTCCTGAGACAGAAAACACATTTTATGTCCCCTTTGAATACTGCTCCAGTCATAAATCTTATAACATTGCATTACAGCACCTAGTAACATACTGACAGACTTCTCATGGCCGAGATGTTTTCCAGTGAACTCAAGGTAATTCACAAAACTCACAAAAAAAGATCATACTGAAGATGAGGACGTGAATTGCTGTTTAGCAAAGGAGAAAATGTATTCAATTCAAACTTAATCTAGGCAAAATGGGTAGGATTTGCTTATATATTGAGCTTTTATAAAAATTACTTTGAGCTAAGTTTTATCATCTTCATTACAACTAAGTAACACCATGATTTATGATTTAGACATAAAAATCCAGGAGATAACTTAGGAAATAAGGTAATAATGAATTTAAATAAAATAGAACGTGGCTTCAAAATCCTCAAATACTTCATTCTCCTTTAGGATTTATTTCCCCACACACACCTTTTTCTTTTACCTGAGTAGCTGTCTGTAGTTTAGAATCACAGTTCACAGTGAAATTAAAAATAAGGGAAGTTGCTTATATGTTAACAACATAAGAACATTAAACACTGTTTCCTTGAACCCAACAGAAATAAAAAAGCTGGTGATTCTTTTATCAGACTTCACTTAACCCAGACAACATTTTAGCAAGACTTTTCTTTTGGTCATTTTAACAGCCTTTATCCACCTGTATGTGTGGCTGAAGGCTATGTCTGTCTTTTCCCATAGTGTGTCTGTATCCTTTAACCCATAAATGATCAGAAAGAAGTATTTTCTTTTTGGGTAGCTCTTTATATGTTTTGGTTAAGGACCCTTGATATTCTGCAGTCTAGTATCACATATGCATTTAGGGGCTCCTTCACGCCATCTTAAATGAAGGGAATGCTTCAACCTCCAGCTTCACTGACATATAACCAGAGCAGCAACACAATGAATTCTGGGTTACAACTCTAAGAACTAACTGTTCTAAATGTTCTCATTATGCATTTCTGTCAAGTCCATTATTTCCATGGAGGTCTGAAAGGACCTCAATATAAATTCAATTCACATTAAAGCTTTTAATGGAAATACATAGAGAATAAAGAATAATATTGTTTGTTGCTTGAATATTTCTATTTATATATTCAGAGATTTAGGACCTTAAAACTTAGTGTCCTAGAGTCATGAAATATTTTTATATACTGCCTTTCCCTGATACAGAAATTATCAGATATATAGATGACTTTGAAATTACTTGTCTGCTGACAGAAATTACAATCCAAAGAGGCAGCGATTAGATTTGGCAGGAGTGTTATCTTTGTCACTGGGTAAAGAGAAAAAAGGGGGAGTGAAAAAATATTATTGAAAGCTGTGGAAAACAGAACTTTTCTGTCAAGTTTTCTCTGCTGGCATCTTTCCTTTAAGTATCTGCCCTAGGGCATTTTATTCTTTCTGTATTTCATTATTTCACTTGCTTATATTTCGCAGTACAAATTTAACTCAACCAAAACTGATAGACAAAGAGTTATTTTTAAACATTTTTTTCCCCAAGGCTGTTAGCGATTGTTATGAGTATTTGAGATATATCTCCACGAATGAGGTCTGACCTTAGTGCTGAGACATCTCCTGTTTCTTCCACTGTACAGCTAAACAAACAGACAACGGCAGAATTGGTCAAGATTTGAAGACAGAAAGCAGTTGTACTGGGTGCAAGTGTCAAGGTGATGGCAAGGGTGGCTGCAGGGCAGACTCTGTGGGGGGAGGCCGGGGCTGCCCCGAGTCAGACACAGCCGATTCCAGCCGGCTCCAACCCACCCACCGCAGGGCACGGCCCAGCCCCGCAGCCAAGGTTGTGGCACCTCAGGGAAAAGGAATTAAAAAATGCTAAAATGCCACACAGTGGTGTGAGCAGTAAGGGAAAAAAGTGTGAGAAACAACCTTGCTGTTTCTCTGAGTGGTCAGAAATGAAGGGATGAAGTTGAGACTGGAACAGGGAGGAGGGAAGGTGCTGTTTTAACCTTTGGCTTTTTGCTTCACACTAGCTGATTGAGTAATTACGTCTTTATTTTAATTGGCAATAAATAAATTTTGCCCAAGTGGACTCTGTTTTGCCCATGACTGTAACTGGTAAGTGACATACCTGTCTTTATCCCAACCCAAGAGGTTTATCATTCCTGTTCTTCCTATCTTTGACCCACCATATCCTGCCAAAGGGAGCGGCTGGGTGGGAGTTCGACTGTTAGCCAAGGGTAATCCACTTCAACAGAACAAGACAGAAGGGATTTTCAAGGCCTGTACCTACCTGTTCATTAATTCTCTTGTGTAGAAGGTCATGGCTCACCTTAACAGTCTCACAGCCTGTGATATTTGAGTTTCTGCTTGGGCAGGAGCCTGAGTTTTCCCTGTGTGGGAGAGAAGGCATACAGAGTGTTGTCTGTGTATGCCCAAGTGCATGTCTAAAGTTGTTTTGGGTACACACTTAGACCAGGAATTTGGGAACTGATCCCTTAGAATATAAAATGTATTAAGTTCAGAATTAACATAGCCTAATGTTAAACAAAGTAAAATGGAGCATATTATGCTTAGATGTGCTTTTTGAGATTTATTTTCCTTTTTTTTTGGTAATAATTTTGAAGTGAATAGCACTTCACAGGAAGAGTGATACATAATGGCACTGCTAAACAGATCTGAGACAGAAAAGTTATATGACTGCAATTGCAGTAATATTCTGGTGGAATTAATCCCACTACATTTAAAAAACTAACATGTAGATTTAACCTCTAAGCTAGTTGTCTAAATTCTATAGTCAATGGATAAAAAAAATGAACGAACACTTCCTAGGGTAGATGTCTACAATGTCAACAACCAATGCTAGCTAAAATGCAAATCTCATCCCTGCCTCCCAAATTATAAGGGTACACTAGAATTATATATGGCTAAAGACATGTCAAGATCTGTTAAGTCAGAAACTGTTTGGATTTAAAATATTTGGAGGCTGAAAGCTTTAGGGAAATGTTTGTCTTCACTGTTAATTTTCTCATTTCCCTAAGCTTTCTGAGTGAAGCCTGGCTCATCTAGCAGGTGAACATTTATCTTCTTTTCAGTCCTCAGGTAGATACACACATTAAAAATGTGAAATTTTACCTTATAGCAGAAGTTCAAAACATCCTATTTGAAGAGATAAAGGTTAAAAATAAGTGATGCTATAAGACAAGAAGAATATCTGTACAGAAACTGATACTTCAGAGAGAGAAAAGCAGACAAACTGGTGAGTGAATTAATGTAGTCAGAGGGTTAGAGAAAATCAGATGGGCTACAATAGATATTGGTGGGAAAATAATAAGGCAAGATTATTCCAATTAATAAATGAGAAAAGGATGAAATTAATGAAGGTTTTAAATAGCTGAGCTGCTTTAAAACAACCTGTCAGTAGCAGACAAAAAAGTAGACGACAGTTTTGGAAATTAGAAAGTAATGAAGATCTTGTAAAGGGTTTATTGAAAAAGAGCCAGAAAAGGAGAACTTGGTTAATTGAAAATCATGCAAATAAGATAGTCAGATGAAGACTTGATTCAGTAAGAGAGTTAACATGTATCATCTTCTGAACAAGTGAATGCTTTCACGGATGACAATAGCATAGCAATACTCATATGACTGAACTAAGCAGTGATCTAATTACCCTGCTGAATCACAGTTTATATAAGGTCAAAACAAGACTTTCTGGCTTACAAAGTATCTGTATTAGCTTCTGGAAATATATTTATTGATTTTCTCTCTCCTTTAGTTCAAACTGAGCTTTTGGACACCACATGTGCAGAATCCACAGTTCCAGTACAGAAGGCCACAACATGGATGACTGACTCAATAGCTTTGGATTTAGGTCACTCTGTGAATGATAAGTTTAGAGCCTTTGTTTCTTGCACTGTTTAAGTATCTTATATTTTGAAGTAATTGATTAAAAAAATCAAGGATGGTGATGATGCTTCTATCCTCCTTACTAGATGCCTGTATGTCTGATTGCAGCTGTATCAAGACTCATTTTGGCACCTGATAGTCTTGTTTTGGGTTAGCAGTGTCTGCACGGTGGCCCACGATAGCGGTCAGGGATGGAAAGTGTACTGTTTTATAGTAGTCAGCAGGCAAGTATTTAGTGAACATTTTCAGGATGATGAAATTGTTATTTCAAATCTGATTAGAATTAAAGAAGTCCCATGCATTTTGTTTACTTCTGGGGTGAGTATCTTAAGCACTGAAATATTATATAATAAATGAGGCTGACACTGCATCACAGAATTCAAGGGAATTAGTCAAGCTTATATCATACCTGATAAATCAATCTTCTTAGGGTGCTTAAACATACAAAAGTCTATTTTCTGCATTGCAAATGTCCTTAGGCAAAGATAGGTGCTCATTTGCCAGTTATGAGCATCCATAATCCCAAAGAATACAAACTTTTCCAAGTACTTTATGTTACTATTTCAGACCTGGCAACAAATCACCATTCTAATCTATTGTGAAATCTTGGACAATTGACTTTGTTTTTGTAAGATTTTTTCTCTCTTTCCATGATGCTCAAAAGTCATTGTTATGCTATAAATAACACTTTTTAAAACTATTTTGAGGATCCCAGTTGCTGCATTTGCTAATACACCCATAACATATTTTTTTATTATTTAAAAGAACGTCTGACTTTGATGCTCAAACAGCTGATAACATAAAACATTTTTAAAAGTATTGCTTTACGTGTAATTAACCTTTTTAGCCATCCTCATACTAATTTCATACTATTTCTGTCAACATGTTTTCAACAGACAGTTGTAGGACTACAGGATATATATCTTTATGCCAAATCATATTCCTGGAAAACAAACAAACAATCTTTCAAGAGACTAACACCCTTTAAATATCTTCCATGTCATCCTATTTTGGCAGGACCAGACTGGATAGAGAACTGTTGTCTTTCTTTCCTCTCAAATCTCTTTCTAGTTGTAGTCTTTGTTTCACCTTGAGGGGAAATTTGTTGCTCCTGCTAGAATAATTTTCTTTACACTTGGGGACCAGATATCTTTATAAGGGATTAATCCTCAAATCCCTGTGGGCTAAGTACATGTAAATGTGTTGCTTCATTAGTCATACTTGGCAACTCTGGAAAAAAAGCCAATCCTTACAAGGGTTTTATAAAGCACTAGATTATAACTTGTACAGCAGCAAGGGAATTATCAGGAAACACAAAGTACTCAAGAGTTCCCACTTCCCTTTGGTGTATTCCTCAGACAAGTAACAGAGTTAATCCCCTTCTGAATTTGTCCCAGAGAACTGAATCTTTAGGAACAGGTCAGGAGAAAAGGGTTCTCTAGATGGTATCTATGAAATTTTAGCTAAGGCCTAGAATTGCCCTTAACTTTCATGGCATTATTTTACATTTTTAGTTGGCAGCATCTCAGACCTACCACAATTTTATTTCCCCTGAACTATTCTAAATTTGCCTAAGACGTCCTATGCCATCCTTCCTTATAGCATACTTCTAAGAAAAGAGAATTGAAAGGAGAACCCATATAAATGTTATCAATGAGGTTTTGTGTCATTTGTTCTTTTCTGCAAAGTTTAGAACACTCTGTTGGCATCACTGTGTGGATACACAGCAATGATTTTCCAATTAGGCAAAGGGAAATGAATAGGTGTTATCTGAAAAAAAGGAACTAAGCATTATTAGGCAATTTTCTTGAAAGTAAAGGAAAAAGGAAGTGGACATGCAATACTTATGTTTCAGAATTTTACATAATTTTCTTACTTTTTTTACATATGTACACTTACCATCAAAACATTTCTGAGATTTGACCATCTTTCCTAATGTAAGGCTTAAAGCAAAAGAGTGAGAGGTGACAGATTATTTATTTATTTAGGAGCCCAAATGCTGCTCCTCAGCTTCTATAGAGAACAATCTTCGTTTAAGTCCTGTTCAAATACATATTTATAAGAAAATTGTTGAACTTCCTGATGAAACAAAGACAAGCTTTGGACTCCTTACACCTCTGTGTGCCATAGAGATTTCTTATGTTTACCCAAGGGTCTAATATATCCAAGTTACCTCTCTAGGAATTGATATATTATGATAAACTATTGGTAATTGTTAAATTAATATTGGCAAATATGATCCATGTCTCCTGAAAAGTGCCATAGAAAATAATATTTTCTGGCAGGTAAGGATGAATACTTGAGACTCATGCACCAATATAGCACTTTCTGGTAGCCGACATCTTGTATTTTTATCAAAATAAGAGGAACTGTTCTGCTATAGTTTTTCAGACCACATTTATTAAAGAATGATAACTATCATGATTGCTTTGGTAGTTAAGTTTTATCTAACTGAAAACTCAAAAGTTAACTCCTTATCTTTAGGGAAAAGGATGTGCACAAAGGGTGTGCACAAAGTGGGCACGGCCCACTGAATTATCTTTAGCAAGGTCTTTGGCACATCCATCCTATAGCCAAATTGACAAGATATGGACAGGATACATGGCCAATAAGGTGAGTAGAAAATTAGCTGGACTATTAGGCTGAAATGGTAATGATGAGCAGCACAGAGTCCACCTAGCACCCACTTACTCATAGTGTCCCTCAGGGATCTGTACTGAGGCCAATATGGTTTAATGTATTTATGTGGTTTAATGTATTTATTGTTTAATGTATGTATATGGTTTAATGTATTTATTAATGATAAATTTATAAATGATAAGGTAGTGTGGATAGAGTACACTCTCTGTGAGTTTATGGAAGACTGGGAGGAGAGATTGATACACTGGACAGGAAGACTGCTCTGTGAAGAGACCTCAACAGGCTGGAAAAATGGGATGAAAAAACCTCATGAAATTCAGCAAAGGTCAATACTTTTTCTGTACCAGAAAGAGCCTTTGTGATCCTGGTGGACAAATAAAACCAGCTGCATTTTGGGGTGAAGACACCAGCTGAAACAAAGTAGTTCATCCCTCTCTTTTTGACATTAGTGGGACTGCACTCAGAGTACTGCATCCAGTTTTGGGTACCCATATACCAGAAAGACTGGATGTCGTGGAGCAAGTCCAGCACAGACCACCCAGATGCTCAGGCAGTTGCAGCACATGACATATGAGGAGAAGCTAAGATAGCTGAGCCTGTTGGCGAGACTGACCCAAGGAGACACTACTGTCTATAATGTCCTAATGGGGAGTAGAGAAAAGAAAAAGACAGGTGTTTTCAGAAATGTAATTGGAAGGGGAGTGTGAAGGGACAATGGTGACATGAGTTGCAATATGGGAAATTCCAACTCAATATAAGGAAATAAAAGTTTATCATGAAAATGGTTAAACATTTGAACACATTGCCTAAGGAGGCTGTGTAATCTCCATCCTTGTAGATACTCAAAATATCCTAAACGTTAACTGGATGAGATCTAAGCAGAAGCCTAGACAAGGTGACCTCTGGAGGTCCCATGCAAACTACATGATTCTGTGTGTCTAAGATCTATATGAATAATTTGCACAAAAATCTGCCATTGAAAGGCAGCATATTACTGTCAGCGAAGATCAGACACTGCCCCATAATCTGAATGTGTATTTTACATACATACTATCAGTTCCCAGGCCATATACATTTAATCTAAAAGAAGGGTCAAAGAAGCAGTGAGTCTGCTGGATTAACCTTTCAAACAGATTTTTTTTTTCCGTTTTAAGAATGTATGCACTATCATTGGGTGAGGCACAGGCAGAAAAACAAAACAAAACAAAACAAAACAAAACAAAACAAAACAAAACAAAACAAAACAAACACCTCTCATTAATTAATACCAAACTGTGACATTGGATGAGATAGTTTTGTACTTAATGTATTGGGTCTAGCTGAGGTGGTGTTAATTTTCCCCTTAACAGCCCTCATAGTGCTGTGCTTAGCATTGGTAGCTAGAAAGGTGTTGATAACACACCAGTGGTTCGGCTACTGCTGAGCAGTGCTCGCACAGTATCAAGGCTGTCTCTCTCCAACATTTCCCCCTCACCAGTAGGCTGGGGGTACGCAAGATCTTGGGAGGGAACCTAGCCAGGACAGTTGACCCAAACTGATGAAAGAGATATTCCATACCATATGACTTTTGCTCAGCAATAAAAGCTAGGAGAAAGGGGGAGGAAGGGGGGACATCCATTATTTATGACTTTTGTCTTCTGGAGCAACTGCTATGTGTACTGAAGCCCTGCTTCCAGGGAAGCGGCTAGTCATCGCCTACTATAGAAGAGAACAAGTCTTTTGTTTTCCTTTGCTTCTGTGTGCATCCTTCACTTTTGCTTTATTAAACTATCTTTATCTTGACCCATGAGGCTTTTTCCATTTTATTTTCTCCCGCCCTGTCCTGCTGAGGCAGGAAGTGACAGAGCAGCTTGGTGGGAACCTGGTGTCCAGCAAAGGTCAACCCACCACACTAAAAGAATGAAACAAAAGCTCTGTAACGTTTTTAACACCTTAGCATAGTGTGAAAGGGCTTTACACTAGCAATGTTGACAATAGAGAAAAGTTATATTGGTATGGATAGTATGTATGGATTGCTTCCTAGCTTTAACCTTGAAGTTTTTCCATGTTTTTTCATGTCCGATGAATACTCCTTATTCTGAATGAAATTCTCCATTTATTGCTCCTCAATGACTCTGAATCAGTTTCTATGCTCAATGCCAACATATAATCCTTTCTCCATTTACAACCATTTTGTAGCATTTACAACCAATCAAAGCACTTTCCAATAGCCAGTAAATTTGGCGTTCCCTGCTTTGACATTAAATAGACTACGGGAGAAAGGCTACTGCCAAGAACAAAGGATGTAAAGCTGAAAACGGGCAAATGTTTTCTGCCTTTTCCAGAAGCATTTGAACCAAAGAGTTCTGATGTACTTTATTCATTACAGCAGCCAATCTGACACAAAATGACAAGACTGTGTTATAAACGCTCTTGCTGCAAAGATAAATTTATCTCAATGCCCTACAATCTGTAAGTAAAAACCCAAGATTTTTGAGGCACTGTTCAGTACTGCTTGTTTAGTGAATGAGCATCTATAGAACCGTGAACGTAACTTGGCTAAACAAGAGCAATAAATTGGCAGCTGATAAGCCAGCTAAATTAACCTTGCTATAGTCAGTGAATCTTGCTGTGTATTCAAAATGGTAAGGGAAAAATTTATCACCTAACTCTTAGATTATGTTATCATTTCCTCATATACTAATGTAACCTTCTCATCAGAGTTGCAATTCTTTTTCCTGAGAAGAACAACTGTTCCCTAATATAATGGGTTACATCTTAGACTGGTATACTGAAAATTTCATTTAACTAAGCAGTAATTATTCTTCTGTTAACTAAGTCATGATTTTTTCTTCCTCACTTCCACCTTGGCTGAGCATGGCAAAGTTAATACAAGGATTAAAATGTCTGACCTTTCTAAAGGCATAGCTCTCAAACCCCTCATTGCTGACTCTTAGATAGGGTTGCATATTCATCAAATGTGCTCTGGAGTTGAACCCTACTTTGAAGCTTTAACTGTTGATCCACTAGTACCAGTGAATTGCAACATACAAATGAGGTGGAGAGAGTAGAAAACAAGAAGTTGAATTACTGAAATAGAAAAATCCAACCCCATAGCAACAATCTTTTTTTTTTTTTTTTTTAAATCTGGGTTTTTTCGGTTATTGAGCAAAATCTACAGGTCTTTCCTGTTAACTGCTGAAATATAGCCTAAGATTTTTAAATTAGCATCATATTGAATTTTGGGTCCAGCGCAGCTAACTAACTGACTGTATCGTGTCAGATCATGTGAGAGCTACTCTAAAGCAGAATACAGAAAATTTGATGGTTTGGCCTACTGGGGATTTTGATTTGGTAAAATACAACTTCAACTGATTACCTCTCTGTAGCTCATGTGTTTATTATTACATTTCTGCCTAATTACATTGCTGCATCAGACACAGCATTTCCTTTATACTTTTGCATTAAATGTCGCCACATGTATTCATCAAGAGCAACCAAGTTAATAGACTTTTCTATAAATTCAGACTTCCTGTTATCAGAAAGGGTAGCATAGTTAATTTTTGAGGTACTTAGAGAATTTAAACGTGAGATAAGTAGGGTTTTTTTATGGTTCCATCACTTTTCTGGAAAGAAAGGCATATTTAAAGATCAACTAGAAGTGTCTCTAACAACTAAGCTTGTATTGAAATCAAGAAAATAACTGTAATTTTCTTCCTTCTCTTTCTTGCTAATCCAATGGCAAAAAACATGAAGGAAAGAAGCATTACTACTTTAAGATGTACTTCTTAAGTAGGGAGGTGGTATGATATCAATCAGCCTCCTGAGCTCTTCACCAGTAGCAGTTCAAAAGTGGTGGTGTTGCTTTCTCCTCTGTCATCAAATCCGTTTGGGTCTATTTTTAAATTTTCACACTCTGTTTCCTTCTCATGGGCTCCCAACTGAATTTTGCAAGTTGCAGAACATCCTCGCCTAGTTTGAACTGCCATGAACATTTTTTTTTCTCTATTTTTTTTCTTTTCTCTATTTTTTTTTTTTTCATACTAAACTACCCAGAGATACTTTTCATGGCAAAAAACTCAGAACACAGATGAATCACTGTAAACCCCCTTTATTCTGAAAATGTACCCCTGGAAAGGGGTACATCCCAGAAAGTTTATGTACAACAGCCTTAACTGTGTTATTAACAATGTTTTTTCTGTAATAATTAAATAATTTGAACTTTTGCAACTGTACCTGTAACAATAATTGATGAGTTTGGTTTAGACAATTACTGTTTTAATTAGACCAATATTAAGCTCCTGTCTTTTGTATGTCCTTGCACCCATAGTAAGAGGTTTGATGCAACATTCACTGCATGTGTCTAAAACCAGAATGTTTTTCTCAAGGTTTATGAAGGCCAGCTTCTCATCTCCAGCCCTTGTACACAAATTGCATTAAAATGTTCATATATACTTTAGGTCAGACTTTGAGAAAACTATACTCTGTTCATCCAAACTGGTACTGCAAGAAACTTCTGTGCTATGTTTTCTTGCTTGTGTTCAGGTTTGAAACCACTATTTCAAATGTGCTTGGTCTACCTTGTCAATAGGACCGTCTACACCTTAGTTTCTCTCTCAGGGAGATGAAAGTTTGCCCAGACTTGTGTAAAAGTTTGAGCTAAAATGTACGCATGGATAATAAAATTCAAACTTTAGCTAAAACTGTGGATCAGAAAACCACAAGGGGTGGTGGTTTCATGTAGTGATTCAATTCTTCTCTTATGAATCTCTAACTAATTCCAGAAGGTATATAAAATCAATAGTAAATGTTTTAAAATACAGAAGTCTCTGGTTGCCCAGTTAGAATTACTTTAGTCTGGAGAAATAGATGCACACTTTACAGTCAGACTGTCATTGGATGTAAACAGGAGATACCCAGGGAACAGGGATAGGAACCACACTTTCTCCTCTCTCACATAAATGGCTTAAAAGTTATTCTAACAGAAAAAAACATACATAGGGTTCCATCATCTAATCCACTGGTCATCCTCTGACAGTGGGCAGGAGGAACTAATGCTATAGGGAGAGAATGTGAAAAAATAAAAGTATAGGATGATCATTTCAATGGTACAGTCTCTGAGTTGTTGTCAATTAGTAGTCAAGAAGCTTCCTGAACCTTATGTTGCACTTGAATGATCATGTGAGTTTCCTTTTACTTGATCTCAGTTCAACCTTACACATTTGCTTTCCTGCCTGCATGGGAGACTAGCTTCAAAAGAATGGATGAAGTGCCTTCATCTGAGGTACCCTCTACCTTTGTGAATAGGGTTCTGTTATGTGAGATAGAAATCTAGCTGTCCAACTTTGGAGGAAGGTGAGTTAATTCTTTGATTATTTTACCAAAGAGTAAGTTCTTGTCCAATCTTAAAAAACAGCCTATTGTTCTGATCACTTACTGGATGGATGCACCAACTGTGAAACATGAGTGAAGCTCCCATTCAGACACACAGTTCACTGACAAAATGTATTTGAATAATGGTATTATGATTCAGCTAAAATCTTTTTAAAAGTGATTATTTTCAGGCAGGTTCCTAATTAAGGTTCTCTGTGTCATCTCTGAATGCTACTAAAGGTACTTGGCTCTCTTCTAATAGGTATTATTAAAGCAGTCTCAGTCACAAATAGGATAGGTATCTAATTTTAAAAAGGCATTTTTTCACATCTGTTTATGTAAGAGGGGAAAAGGGTACTAGGCCAA